>CAEGAE010013167.1:0-143546 GCA_903067095.1 Girardinus metallicus | reverse complement strand
AATTAGGGGAGTGCCTCTAGTGAAGAGGGGGCTATCAGATTTACAACTTTTCTTAAAATTCCTGAGTGAGACAGAGAGTTTTATGACTTTGCCCAAATCGCTAATCTAAACACAGGAATGGCCAGAGTGTTTTCTTTACAGGACTGAGAGGCACCCAAATGCCAGGGCCTCTGTAGATGTGTTTAGACTCTATATTTTAAACCTAGAATACTTACAGATTAGATTACTTTCAATGATTTAATGCTGGTATGTTTAAAGAAAAGTATCCCACTGATCAAATTATATTAATTGAAACCTGAGTATAGTTTTAACCTATACAAAACAATGTTATTTTTGTCTAACATTTTAAGCATGTAATATGAGTTTATAAGTAACCTTAAAACTAGCATATTAAGCTAATATTTTTCCAACAATCCCTACTTCTTATAGCTTTCTTTCAATAACACCTTCCTGCGGCGGCCAGATATGCTGATGCACCAATCCACTTTTTTCACTTCCAATAGATGAGGATTAGTATCAACCGATACCGATCCGATACAGAAAAACAGCTGAACATAAATGTACTGAATATCCATTTGATAACTCGACACCAGTACAGCACACTTGAATACACCAATAGCTTCTCCAGGTTGGTCAAACGTGTAAAAGCAACTTTAATTTGTTAAGACAGTTCAGTTAGAATTAAAACAGCCAATGTAAAATAAATGATAAAGAAACTGAAACGGATACACCTGTACTGTAAATTCAATGGATAACTGATTTATGAATGTGTGTGTGGATTATGATAAACAACGGATATCGCAACGCAAGCCGCTACCCTCAGAAACAGATCTTTGCTGAGTAGTGAAACCATTCTATAGAAAAAAAACACTTCCTGCCCTATCAGCAACCAATAAAGAAACTGGGTCAGATTATATTCTCTTTTTTCCCCCGTCCGTCTTCCTCTTCTCATATATGTGAAAAGCCTGAGTCAGCACTTGTATTCCCCGCGGCCTGCCGCCTCCTCTCACCCAGCTGAACACGAGGATCACAGCGCCGTTTGTCATCGCCGCTGCGCTAACAGCACACACACTGACGGGTTAGTCGGACTCCAGAGGGATTTAAATCTATCACAATAGTAATCCTAAGGTGGAAAATGTTCAACATAAAGTTAAACATGTGAAAAAGGCAAGATTTTAGGACTGGAGCATCTACCGCCATAAAAGACGACGTCGTCTACCGGTTCTGGAATCAGGAACATAAATCTCAAGGATGGCAGGGGTTTGCTCAGTAGGTTATTGAGATGTAGTTTGTGGGAAATTACTCGATCCCTCGTGGCATCCGTCTTTCTCCTCCTGCAAATCCCGATTAAACGGAAGCAAAATGTCAATGTTTAATCAACATCTCAGCAGAAGGCGCCGCTGGAGCACGTCGCGTTTGTGAGTCTCAGTGGGAACCTTTGGAGAATACGAGCAGCGCTTTCTATCCGTCCCTAAACGTGCCTGCTGCTTTTTTCTGATGGCTCATCAGCAAAACAATAACATTTTTACCTGAATCCAATTACAGACCAGGATAGAAGTCGTATCCTGCCCCCTCAATATTAATACATTTGTACACATCATTCATTCTGTCATCATAATTAAATTCAAGTAGTTATTCAGACAGAAGAGCCATTTTAGGGGGGCAAGTAAAATGTTAAAAAGTTTAAAAAGACATAAAAGAAAGGGACATGGCACTTGAAGGGTTTCTGTAAGTTGCACCAACTCACATTTAAGACTTTTTAAGACCTGCAACATGACAACTGTACCCAAGAAATAAAATTTCATGGGTTGGCACCAGCAATGAGCCAATGGTGAGAACAAACATCGGAAATGGAGCAAATTTTATCTGATAAAGGTTTGTCATATTTGTTAGTACCCAAGGGAGAATTATGTAATGTTTTCTGTTGGATAAAAAAACCCCACCAGCAGCCCACTTTTGCTTCTATGATTTATGTTTGTGGCATTTAAATTTTCAATGTAAATTTTCACACATATGAGTTTGTATGGGTTATAGTGTATGGGCTAATGGAAGTTTTATAAATGAAAAAGGAGAACGTCTTTAAAAACACTAACTTACTGGTGCAATATGCAGTCAAACCTAATCAAAATGTATGATGTTTAACCTTTCATTTCATATAGCAAATGCATTAGAGCGCTACCTTTAGAATCAACCTTTTCCTGGAGATATGAGGCACATATTTAGAGGAAAAATTCTGCCTGAAAGATAGCTTTTAAGAGGTCGCAATCTGTCTGGCTGTCTTCTTAGAAGCAATCAATTCGGCTGAGGATTTATGGGAAAAGTCAGCATCTACAAATGCAGAAAAGAGACGGTCACATTATTAGCTTTTCTTGCTCACTGCTCTTGAATATAGAAGGAATTTTAGGAGTATTAGAGTGGCTTAAAAAGTATTGATGCCCCTTTAAATTTGGGTTGCGAAAGATCAAGACAGAGGAGAACGATGTACAATTGAAACCTAAAGTTTACATAAACTGAACAATTTTTCCTTCCTGTCTGAAGTTAAATTAGACCAAACTTGTTCGCGGAAGCATATTTGTATTTGACAGAATGCAAACATAGATCACCCTTTTCAGATTTATAGGCCTGCATCCATTTTCTTACACTTCACAATTAGGGCTGCACCGATATCTGATATTAATATTCCCGTTATATGGCAGATAACTGATATTATATAATACATCTTATCGACACCTTGAAAAAAAAAAATCTGTTGTTAATATCGGCTCAGTTTACAGTTTTATCTATCGGACTATGGACATTGAATTTTATTGCAATATTGTGCGGTAACATTGTGATGACGATACAAATTAAGATTAGAAAAAACTATGCATTACTTATTTTTTAGGTAACTATATGGCAATGAATGCATGGTACATCATTCATAGTGTCACAAACACTACACAAATATTACCATTTGAAAAAAGCTTCTTCAAGACACCACTTGCTTAAAGAAGGGTGATTTATGTCACTAAAGTGCCCACAGGAATTCTGATAATATTGCAAATTTTTTTATTTCATGCAATTCATTGGAGATTTTTCATAATAAATGATAAACGATACAATAAATGCCTACCTGTATACCAGACCAATACAATGTTAAAAATGACTACACTGATGTTAGTCCTCCAGTAAAATACATTGAGGTTTGTATTTTTGACACTGAGGTTTTGCACTTTTTGTTACAGATTTGTAATGCGTCAGGCAAACAGAGACACTAAATCTCTCAGCTGCCCTCATGGCAACTGCAGCAAACTCCTTCACCTTTCTAACACTGGCAGGAAAATAAAGCATAGTTCAGTCAAACAAAGAGTGTTTGGATTCATTTGTTTGTATCTGACAGATCATTTTACCCGGGTCTCATCAAACGGAAGGGACTGTGACCGCACGCAAAGGCAAAAAAAACAAAAAAAAAAAAACAGTCCACTTTGTGGAGCTGTGAAAAGAGCGAGACGGTTTGACGGAGACAGGCTGACTTCCGTATGGCTGTTTGCTTGTTTGTTTGGCCCTGAATGGCAGAAAGCTACACACGCGTTGCAGAGGTTTAATTAATCTAGAGCGGCGAGAGCTCCGCATCTTCATCAGAGGAAAAGAGCGGGACGAGTACAACAACAAAGCCGGGTCAATCATTTCGGAGGAAACATGTTCAGTAGCAACAGACAGTAATCCGAGCCCCTTGCTGGAGAAATGCAGCGCCATTACTGCAGTCTTTGGGGTATCGGCCAATCCTTGAAAACAATTATCCTCAATGGGACCCCCGGGGCTCAGACTTTCTAATTGGAAAGCACTTTGAGGCAAACTTTCTATAAACGCGTGCAGATAACGGCCTTATCTTTCCCAATCTCCTTCTTCATTAGGAAATTGGGACTGAGCTGCTCAAACAGCAGCCAGTCGGACTGAAAGGAGACGACTTCGCTCCCCCTCAGGTTTACGCCTGAACGTTTCCTCACGTTAACGGGGCAGATGTGCTGAACTGCTACACAGCAGTTCTGCTAGATTAAAGCGTGAACTGCTGATTTAAAGTCAACAATAAAACCAGGACTGTTCTACCTGGTCTCAGTTTTATGGGCTGTGAAACGGTAATTTGGGCAACGAAAAAAGAAAAGAAGAATTTGGAAATGTATTGATTTTAACTGTGAAGATTAAATACTTTAATCGAAGTAAAATTCATTTCTTGTACCTTTTTCTTTATTTCCTTAGTAAGATTTTGGTTAAAAAGTGACCCAAGTGTCCAAAAAGGACGTAGCACGGTTGAGTTATTAGGAGGTTGGCAAAGAGTTTTCAAAATTTTGATTATTTTCAGGTTTTGGGTTAAAAGAATCTTTTAATACAAGCTCAGCTACAACAACGGGATGTGGGTCGCTCTTTCTCCTGAAGTACTTACCGTATTAATCAGTGGGCGGGAGCATCCAACCCTGCTTTTGAGCAACAGTTTGTTTTAAGATTTTATTTATCTGTAAACAAAAATGAACTGAAGTTAAAGTGTTTCACGGCTATTTTATGGAGCACTTAGGTTGTGATAAAGTGAATGAGAGCAAGACTTTGAGCAGGAAACAAGATAACTACAGCAACATTATTCTGTCTTATCCTTTTGAGGTTTCAGCCTCTGTCTGTTAAGGAACATGTTGGACTTGGAAATGCTGGCATTTTGTAAATCTGACTTAAAGTTAGGACTTGCATGGGTAGAATGCAAGTCAGCGCCGATATTGAGACTATTGCGCACCCAGCGGTGTTTACTTCTATACTGCAGGAGGCTAAATCTATTCTGAATTAGCTACTGATGTGATTAGCAGCAGGCTGGTACTGGTAACTGAGTAATCGGTGCTGACAAATGCTATGGAGACTACTGACCTGTTGGTGTTAGAGAGGCTAGTGACTAGCACAGATAGGATGGTCACCCACTCTGCTAGCCATTAGCATGGATAGGCTAGAGTTAGAATTCAATTTGTAGACATTAGCCTCGGATATGCTGGACACTTATTGGTCACCTCGCACTTTCTTCTTTAAGAAAATTTTTTACAAAGAAAAACGGTTTGTCATAAAATATCTGTAAGCTACATACATTAGAAGCATTAGCGTGTTCTTTTGTCTTCTTCTTCTGCATGGACAGGCCAGTGACGCCATTGAATTTGGTAGCGTTAGCCTTGGAGATAGTAGAACGTAGGCATGCTAGGTTCTATCTCCGGTCACCTACTGGTTTGGCTTCTTCCTCTGGTAGCATTAGCATAGATAGGCTAGTGTTAGCTAGCATTAACCTTGGATAGGCTACAACTAACTGGTCACCCCACACTTTCTTTAACATTATCAAGAAAAATGGTGGCATGCAGTATCTGTAAGCTACACAAGTTGCATAAATGTGTTCTTTTGACGGATTTTATTGTAATCCAACTTCACACCATGTATGAGGTTGGATTACAACTTCATACATGGTTGTATGAACTTCAGTTTATACAGAGCTGAAGTTGGCTTCCGATTGAGGTTTCCAATTCGACAGATGGCTAAATATTGTAATTACCGTAACTTTATGTTCCTCTATTATAGCTCTTAAAAAGAAATAAATTGCCTCATATCTATAAATGGCAGTTCACAACTTCACCAAATACTGTAAGTTGAAACTGGGCCAGACTATTCTGATAGGTGTGTTTTAAAGAACTTCAAAAAGTAGTTGCTGCTACATGTCTTTTGTTATTATGTTCGCCAAATTAAGCTGTGTAGGACTGCGGTAAACAAGAGGAGCTGTAATTACATAATGACTCAGAAGGGATAAAGATTCACACTGAATTACCATTCAGAAACACGGGAGAACAGACCGCTGCTTAGAATCTGCGGCTCCCATTCAGTCAGACGGAACAAACAGACCCAAATCACACAGAACTACAGCCCGGAGAAGCGGCGCAAAAAAAGGTAGAGGTGGGAGAGAAGGCAAGGCAAGACGGAGAGTTAGAGGAAGAAGGAGCGCAGTTAGGCCAATTCACCAGATGCCAAGATATCCACTTTCATCTCCACTGAAGCAAACGGTGAACAAAAAGGCAGCAAAAACACATGAGAACCACCAGCCTGACTGGGCTGTTTGTGGTTTTCTCCTATTTGAAGAGAAGGAAGATGACAGAATCGGCTTTATCTGCAACGTAACATATTTGTTCTAGACAAACACAACAGGAGGGCCTTTTAAGGACAAGAACAACTTCCTGCTAATTATGTGATGTGATTGGGCAGAGATGTATAACCCGCTGCTCAGCTGTAATTATGAATGTCTGAGTGCGTACAGGAAGGGAAAATATGCCTTTCTGAGATGAATTCTCAAATAATGAATCTTGGCCTCTGAGTGCGGATTGCTCATTTAATCTTATGTACAAGTAGCACTTATGTACAACCCACAGCCAGAATCAGCCCCAGCAGTGGGCTCTGAGCTGTGAGGGGGCAGCTGCTCTGCAATTTGATAAGGTGATGAATGTCAAGCATGGTAATTTGGTCTGGCTGCACAATCTGTTTGTTGAAGGAAAAGGAGTGCTGGTGAGCGACGGCACCGGCTAAAGCAGCTATTATTTATTTAGGGAGGTTTGCGTTCTGGTGGGTGGTCAGGGTCTCTGATGGACAGTTGGTGGGAACAACAACGTGGTTTGGTTGCTGACCCGACGCATTGGACGGTTTACCTACACCCAGCCTGATGGGCAGACGGCCAGGATCCTTTAAATATGAGGCACCATCATCTGTCCTGAAGGTCCATTTGACTAATTCTGACAACAACCTTACAGAGAGGGACAGAGCGGTGCTAATGAGTGCAAACCTACTCTAATGTAACATAAATCACTGCTTAATGTTGCTTATTTAAAGCAGGTTCCTACATAATTCAGATGTGGAAATTTTTAGAGTTTCTAAAGATGTAAATTTGCAGTTGTTACTTCTTTACATTCAGTTTAACAATGTAAAAAATCGTTTGTTCACCGTGAATTTATGACATTTCTAGAGTGGATTGGTGTCAAATATCCTGGAAACAATATGAAGTGGAAGACTGGGGAGAGAGAGAGAGAGAGAGAGAGAAAGACAAATGAAGACAGAAAGGAAGAAAGAAGATAGAGAAAGAGACAAAAAACAAATAGGAAGAGAGAACAAGACAGAGAAAAAGAGCACAAACCAGAACCAATCAGCGCCAAGGTAAAGAAATGACTCTCCTGGACTGGCTGCTTAGGAAACACCAGCTGATAGCACGTCAAGTAGCATCGCGCCGAGGTATTTATGCAATATATAAATAATATATGCAATGGGAAAATCTGCAAATAGGCAAATTTTCCCTGAATTATTTGTTCAGACGTGAACTCTTCAGGAAACGGTGTGGACTTCATCTTTCTAATTGTGACAAATTGTCCAACATTAGCAGCGGTTTTAGCCGAATGAATTCTACCTGTGAAGAAATGGAGGCCGCGCTGAATGCTGCTGGAAAGATGGTGGAGGGGGGAATGACAAATGCATCTTGGGAGGAGGAAGAGAGCGGTTATTCTGGTTAAAGTCAGAGCAGAAATATTACTTCCACACTGTGTGCCGTTCATCAAGGTGAGCTGCGTTCCTCGCCATCATCTCCATTTTCTCACTTTCGCTGCAGTTTATTTATATAACTAAAACAAAGTGCAAACGTTGCACTTTTACCCGGAGTTCTGTTATGTTATAGAGCTTGCCGAGCGGGTTTTATATAGGCCACAGTCCAGCCTTTATGACACTTTTCATACATCACAACCTAAATGATTCATGCCATCGAGGAGCTACAGACTGTAATGATTTAGCACAACTGTTTTAATAAAGGGATTTCGAAAACAAAGCTGACGACACCTGGGAATAAAGAAGTGGCGCTCAGTTGTTACTTTTTGCTTCTAAAACACTAAATACTAAAACAACTGAAAATTTATGAGTTCCACAAATGACACTATTAATCTGTTATGGTATTTATTATCCCAAATAAAAATATGTTGGGGAAACATTGGCCATTGTTTTCTTGCTTTCATTTTCTATCATAAGAAGAAAATCAAACATCCAGTGGATAAAGTGAAGAAAGGATTTAATAGACTAAGACTTTTTGGACCAACAAAATGGAAAACACTCCAGCCTAAATGTTACAAATGTGTTGTTAAAGTTTTATTTACAAAACCTCTTTTTTATACATTTCCTAAAAGTAGTGATGCAAAGCTAATGCCTCTAGCATTAGCTTTATATTAGCATTAGCTGAAACAGCTTCAACAGTCAAAATGACGTACAAATGTTGCGACTGCGCTAATCCACCGTTCGCACTATATCTTGTACATAGAAACTGGTTTTGGAAAAGATTAAAAAAAAGCTTTTGAATCTTAAAAAATTTTCCTTTAAAACTCTGAATCTTCCCCCAGGTTGCGTTTGCTGAGCCGAACTGAAGGAGTGAAGTGTTTGAGTGGAGGAGGAAACCAGGAACTAATGGCTCAGTGCACTCGAGAAAATGAAAAGCCACAAGACGGAGGTTAATCATCAATGTGGAAAACATTATGCAGAGGCCTTAAAAATGCATCTAGACACAACTTATCCGGAACTTAAATAGTGACTTTACTGTATTTGCAACACCGCTTCCAGAACACCACGTCTAGATCGACTCGTGTTAATGTAGCCACTCAGATCGATAGTCGTTAAAGTCTTCTGCAAAGAAAAACGGGCTTCCGTGACGTGAAGCTTCCAGAGTGGCTCTCACTGACGCGGTACTTAGGATCTGCTTCCTAAAGAAATTTACTCAAAGATAGAGCAGCAACCTGCATTTACAAAGCAGAATTAAATATTAATAATGGCCATTAGTGGGAAATAACTTCTCTGTTATAATCCAAACAAGTTGGAAAGGAGGATGTAAAAGCTCCATGAAAGACTTCATGCTGAAAATCTTCATTGTTACGTGAGGGACAGTGGATGACTGGCGGGTTGAAATGTATTACAAATGTCTCCTCTCATCTGCCATCACAGGTGACATCCTATGTCAGTCCAAAATATACAAATATAACTTTGTTGATATTTTGCTAATGTCAAAGAAACCCCACAATTTTGCAATTGCTCCGTTAAACAATAAAGTCTGAACAAGTTTGTCTACGCAATAAATCGTAAAAAAAAAAAAAACTATCCTCGTACCACTTCCTGTCGTTTTCTTTGTCGTTTCTGCCAGCAGTAGCAGAAACGATGTGCGATGCGACAAAAGTGTTTCCGTCACAGTTTTGTGGAACACACTAATTTCTATATGGCCCAAAATAATCCCCCACATCTAACCAGCGCCAAAACTTTTTTATTAAAAATGCTGTATTTCTGTTAAGCTAATTTATATTCATTTTTTCCATTTGTGCAATAATATGGTCAGCTAGGGAGAACATCAGCAGAAGCCAGCAAACCGCAGAGTCATTGTGCTTTTCTAAAGCAGAGAATGCATGTTTAATTATAGGAGGCCTTCAAAGAGGCTTATCAAACATTCTGGAGGTCCGCCCGCGTGTTTGTAATGATCTACAGCTGAAATTATTCACTGTAATAGAATCTTAACGTCAGATTTACTAACAGATAAGTGCTGCAATGCTGATTCCAATACCTTCTAGCTAACAGGAGAGCAAACAGAGGTCAGGAGGTGTTAAATAAGCTTTAAAATGTAAGAAAAGTAAGCTCTGTTGAGCTTCTTATCACTCAAAGGAGTCATAACTCATTTCAGAAGACTTATCATCCACTGACACGCAGCGAGACGAAATGTTTGATGAGAGAGAAAGCACGCAGATAGGAGGGCAACGCACCGAGAGGGAGAACGAACTTGATTCTTTGGTCTGAGGCATTTTTTTTTTTAAACTTCTGTGTTTCATTCATGTTTAATCAGCTTCCCGGCTGTAGCGGCCCTTTGAAATCAGACAATGTGTGCAGCCAGAGGGAAGACATGACTTAATGCTCCGCTGCACCTCTGCAGATCTGAGCTGTGATTAACGGTGCAGGACGCCGTTTAACCTCTAAAGTATCAATTTAAGGATGACTGAACTTCATCTGAGGCTTACGCCGAGGTCGCACATTCAGATTAAGAGGATTAAATGTGCTAATTATGAGGATTCACATTAACACCTGGAATTGGTCTATTGACTTCAGCACAAACAGTTCAAGTGAAACTAAGAGATTTACTGCATTGGTCTGTGTGCAAGCAAAACCTAATGCTGGGACTGAAAAGTTCATACCAGAGCAACATTAGCATTAGCGTGACTCTGGAGAACTTGACTGTAAATTAAAGGAGGTAATTCAGCCATTTACAGTTGACACCAGAAGTTTACTTACGGCAAATGGAAATGCATTGTTTTTCTCACTGTCTGAAGATAATCACACAGCATTCTGGGAGACATAGGCAGAGGAAAGGCCTTCAGTCTGTCACGGCCAGCTAAGCAAAGTTGGCGGAATCAACCAACTCACTTATTGGTAAGCTAGCAATTAGTGCAGCAGTCTAGTGTTTTGCCACTATGCTTTAAATTTGGTAAAAAAAAATTTTTTTTAAAAATGGCGGTGGGGAATGAAGGGAGAAAATGAGAGGAAACAGGAAAGATCACATTTACCATCTTAGATATAATTATCCATATTGACTGATATGAAACATTTATATCATAAGTTTCAGTAATGGAAGTAAAATTAGAAACTTTCAATTATTTAAAATTGAGGATCATTTGCCTTTTCACTCAGTGTTCAGATCATCTTATTTTTTTTTTTTAATCAGAGAGTCAATGACCAACTGTATCCCTGCCTGAGATTTTATTCATGGCAAAAATAATGTTTCGATGTGAGTGAATGACTTATGTCCCCATCTCCAGAGGACAATGTGACAAAAAAGACGAGATGTGCAACCCTTCAAAAATCTGATACAGCAACAACAAATGAAGCCAGCAGCTGAGGAGAACCGAGGCCCGGAAGATTTTCCAAATGTTAGCTCCTCCGAAGACGAAACGCGTTTCAAATTTCACACTTTGCTGTCTGACAACCTTAATGGGAAACTTTGCAACCCGTTTGCCTCCATCCGTCTCCTCCGTCCTGACGACGTTGTAATAACATGCTCACTTGAGCCGGCAAGTTTCACACTTTCATTTTCAAGTGGAGAGAAAAAAAAAAAAAAAAAAAAAAGAACGCTCTCCAGATGAACACGGTACGGGGAGAGAAGAGGGGAGAGGATGGACGCATGAGTGATTCTACGGCCCCTAAAGAGACAGGAAATTAAAAGCCAGGCGGACTGATGGCACACGTGTGGAAGTGCAACAAACTGATCTGAGTGCTGCCAACGTTGGGACTAAGAAAAGAAAGATGACGGAAAACATTCAGCAGTCAACGGAGGAAGCACTTGATGGAAAAAGAAAAAAAAAAGAAATTACAAATATTTCACCATTTTACACATCTGGTTCAAATCCCATCTTGTGAACACAATCTTACCTTGTTATTGGAAAACTTTCCTACTTCCTCAGGGGGCCACATACCCGACTAATATGAAACGCTGCTGCAAAGCGAACGGCCTAATCCAATCGACTGTCCAATCAGGCTATCTGCTCGTTAGGAGCAGGGATCGCTTGATTCCATCGAACAAATAACCGCGCTATTTGACGTGTCGACAACAAATCCACTTTATGGAAACATGCCAAATTAAAAAAAACTGAAAAAAAAAATTTTTTTAGCTGTGATTGATTTATTTTGCAAAACAGCTGGAAAAAATCTGGAATATTTTACACTGAAATCAGTGAAAATATAATATGAACATTTATTCCCTCCAAAAAAATATGAAGGCAAAATCATCTGGGTCCTTATTCCTTATTTTTAAACGGGCATATATAAAGCACAATCACCTCAAAGTTTTTGCCCAACTACTTTTTTGTTTTCACTTTTGATGTCTTTCACAATATCCAACCCTTTTAGGATGATCTTAGGGAGTTTAATTTCTATTTTTCCTTTTTTTGCCTTTCTTCTTGCCTTCCTTCAACCTTCTCCAGGCTCACGCTGACGCCAATTTTCACACTGAGCTGCTAAAAATCAGCAGAGAGAGAGAGAGAAAAAACATGTTCTGAGATTGTGTGCCTCAATCGGAGGATGGGCTTTAAATTATGGGGGCAGCAGCGGCTTTGGTGAAAAACAGGATGTAATCTCAGCTGTGATAAGCAGTCAGGAGGACGGCTGGCTAAAAAAAACCCCGTTGACCAGGGGCAGCTAATATTAAAATTCCCTCATCTCCTTTTAATAAAATCCAATCTGACAGGGTCCATGGAGAGAAGGAAAACAATGATCTATCCCTAAACTAGCTGGCACATTAAACTCCATAAAGCAGACTGGAGAACTCATGATATTGGTCTAATTTGTTGTTGAAGGTGCAGGAGATGAGACTCTCCACTAGAAAACCTGGCCTGGTAACAGTCTGCAATGTTCTTAAATCTTTTAGATCGATCTAAAATTGCAATCTATGTCATTTTAAATTCATCTAAAATCAAGCAAAGCCGCAGAGTAAAAACATGAGCAATCCCATGTTTATGTCAGGGAGAAATGTGAACAAAAGACAGATTTACCCAAGACCAGTTCACTGGAGACGTCTGAAAACACGAATGCCTTCAGTTGAGCTAAATGCTGAAATTAACCAAGTAAAATAAAATCATGATTTTGGCTCCCATGTAAGCAGCTTGGAGCCTTCAGGCTCTGCAACACCAATGTCTGAAGCTGCTGCTGCCCTCTAAAGACCTGGCATGGTGATGTTTCAAAAGCAACAAAAATATTCCCCAGTGCCATTTAAAAGGTTTGAAAAGTAACGGTCAGCAAAAAAAAAAAAAAAAAAAAGTGGGTTAAACGATCAAACATTTTCGTCTTACAGCTACATCAATCCAAATGCTCAACCGAAGTCTGTGTGTAAGCAACAGGTTGAAGGAAACGATTTATTTATTCAACTTATGAACTTCTTCGTTTTTCATCGCCTTAGATCAGTCTCTCTCAATCTGTGGTCCATGAGCGCCCCCTGGTGGTCAGCGAGGTACTGCATGTAAACAACCGTTTATTTGCCGTTACGTTAGCTCAAAGTACGACGCTACAGTTAGCTTGCCAAAGCCTTGTGTTAAAAATAATGATAATGATGGAAAACCGACTTAAAGTCAGGTCATTCAGAAGAAAAGCTGCAGGTCTATGTCAGGATTTCTCCAGGCTGAAAGAAAGTTTTGGTTCTGCCAAAGCAACTCTACTCTATTTTTTTTATTATGCTTCTAAATTACAAACAGAAGTAAAGAACTAACTTCTTTTTTGATTTCCATTTGCTCTCTATCACTGAAAAGCTCAAAATCCACACTTTGAGAATGTGCAAATAACTCAAAATAGACTTGTTCATGGTTTTGTCGTGGCCAGTTACATTTAACAAACAGCACCACCGTTCTCATTAGGATGAACAAAGAAGACTACAATAAGTGAGTTAAGAGAATAATATTTTCATTTCAAGTTGCATATATCAAAATGTTGCGTTATTTCCAGGGCAGTTTCCAGTTAGTTGAGTGTTTGTTAAATGTTAAATGGTCCTCAGCCTGGAAAAGTTCGTGAAACACTCCAGTAGAACAAGTCTTGAATCAGCCGTAATGGAGAACATGGCAGATATAGGTCATGTAAAAACAGGAAGATAAAATAAAACACGGCCACATTTTGCAGATTTTTGTTTGTAAAATTAGAAACTACCTTGATGATTTCAACCAATGGAGCAATATTTACAGATACGCTCACAAGTCCCAACAGAACAAGCTGTGTAACAGAGCTGCAACGTTCCTACCAGCTAAGAGTAAAAATAAAAATGAAATAAAATCTTTGGAGAATTATGTCCATCTAAGCAAACATGCAGCACGGAACGGAAAGAGAGAAGCATCTCAACAGCCTGTGAACAAATTTAAGCAGCTGAGTTCGAATGCCTCAGCAGTCGGAGCTCAGCTCCTGTGCTCTTCGATGCATCAAATTAGGATGATGAAACTGAAGTGAAACGGTGGCTTCAATGAGTGCAGTTTTACTTTATATGCCCCGTAATGTGCGAGCATTTAGCCCATTTAATAAAAGTCCTGTCAGGTTTGAATGAGGAAAAAACAAAAAAGAAAGGAGTGTGAATATAAATGGTAGCTGTGTAAAAATTGAGGGGTTTTTCCCCCCTCCTTTTTAAGCAGATGGCTGAAGCCAGCTGAAAATGTAAAACTCTACGGAAACGATTTGAACTAAAGATGTTTTTATGATAGTTGGCTACCAAACCTGTATCTGAAACAAGCCAGCCATTCCCTCACTGTTACAGTTCCAAAATTTGATTTGAAGAATACCTGAGGTCTAAATGAAACCCACAATGTCAAAAACACAATGTCTTTTGATCTAAATATTCAATATTTGGACATTTTAGGTTTAGTGGACATGTTTCCTTGTCCCTATCTTGGATTTTAGTGATTTAGTGCAACAATTATAAAAAGCTTCACCTGCCAATTCCGATTTTGGCCAAAGCAGATTGTTGTTTATCAGAAAAGTTGCTAAAAATAGCGACAAAAGTTGCTATGTTGGCAACAGTGGGGTGACTATTGTTAACTGCGCATGTCCAGATGTGACCTGGTGGGCAGGTTTGTCAAGAACTGCTTGACGTGTATCGGCTGATTATAAAGCTCAAAAAAAATGAAAGAAACTGTAAGATTTACAAGATGAACTAGCCAGGTTGAAGGAGATCACATTTCATTGAAGTAAGGTATTTCCATGAAATACCTTGAAACTCACAAGTCCCGACTTGTGAATTACATTTGTATATTATTATCTGAAAATGTTGCATTAGCCTTCATTCTCAATTGTTCTGGTTTTGATCCCCCTTTAGGACCAGCTGGATCATCAAAATTGACATATTTTGACCCCCTATCAAACCAAAAACTTCCCAGTGGAATATAATAGCTATTGGAGAAACAAAATCACATCTTTTATGGTAGACGATTGGTAAAATAATCAAACAAACATAAAACATAAAATAATCAACTGTCAAAGTTGGTACAAAATTTCTCCCTGCTGAACAAAGTCTCACAATGGAGGGAACAGTTTATGTTCGAAGGGTATGAAACGAGCCAAACTACCAGGGTATGAAATGATGAAATGAACACGTAGCCATAGAGAAACAAAGTCATGAAATACTAGCCAAAAGTTTCTAGACCCCAGAAGGACTAATGAGTAAAGACGATGGATGGATGGGTGGAAGTTAGGCCAACCAACAATTTCACCAATGGTCATCCTAAATCTGCAACTGAATATACAACATCATACCCAAATTAGATGTGTCATTTCTCTAAATATTTCAGTGTGAGATTATGAAGATGAATTCATTTTGCAGCGTTTCACACATCACTTACCACAGGTGCCAATAAATGTGGAGGATTCCATATCCGTGGTTTTAAAGACACAGACGGACCCGATATGAAGACAGGAAGTCCGAGGCAGCCCAGGCTGAGCCGGTTCAAGCTTAGTTTTGATTGAAAAAAAGTTGTACAAACTTGCCGTTTTTGCACAGCTTTTAATTACAGGAGACAGTAATGGAAGTGTTTATGCTCAAAGCACATTAGCTGCGACTCTGCCATGCATCATAGTAAATTCCTAAATGCACTCAGTGTGTTTGGAAGTCATTCAGAGACTTGGCTCTGGCAGCAGGACGAATGCAGGATGCACGTTAAAAGCACTTTGTGCCTGACTTTAGATTATGCCTTAAATGTTTATTAGGAGAAATATAAAGTGCATTAGCAATGAACCCACTTAAACGCGGTCACTGTTCTGCAGAGGAAATGGACAACAGCTTAGTATGTGTTAATGCAAACGGATTCATTCAGCGCTTCAGCGGCCTACTCTCACGCGAAACCAGACGTTGTTGCTAACAGTGCTGGGCATCCTGCTCCACAAAAGGCGCACACAGGGCTGAACATTTATCTCTGCATTCACTGTTAACTTTTTGGAGGAAATCTTACATTTCACCCACTTAAAAAGTAACATCCATTTAACCCAGTGAACCTGTGCTGTTTAAAGAAAGGCTAAAGAGAGAAAAGCTACATGGATGTTATTACGGTTCTGTTTTTTGCTTTTCGGTAGAATGGAGAGCTTTGTTATCAGATTCAATTAAGGCTGGAGATTTCCTCTCAATTGGTGAACACAAACTACCCAAGTGCTACCAGACAGCGCTGACAACACTCTTTGGTGTGCAAAGAGTGTTGTTATCGGTCATCTTCTTTGTCTTTTTTGCCAATAGTGACATCGGCTTGCTGATCATGTGACTTGTCACCAATTTCATCAGTCGAAAAACCACATCACCATAGCGCCAAAACCTACCGAAAAAAGTTTAGCCAAAATTGCCGTGTTTCCATTAAGCTAATTTATTGCCGTATTTTCAGTTTGTGTGATTTTAGGGTCAATGGAAACGCAGCTTATGAGGCGTTGAAACCTGAAGACAGAGGAAGCAACAAATATGTAGGTGCTTTGGCTTCGGTCTCCTTCAGTAAATGAACAACAACTCTGCTTTTTCCAGTTGAAGAGTCCCATGATGTCTGTCAAGGAACATGATGGATCAGGTAATATCGACAGTATTACAGGATTCTTCCATCTAAGGTGCAATTCTTCTTACTGCACAGGGGAAAAAACACACTAAGAAATTGATATTTTTAGCAATGCTAACTGCCAATATTGGACGTTACAACCAATTAAAATTTCAACTTCATAATCGTGTCATCCTTCCTTTAAAAAAATATCAAACCTTCTAAGGTGAATTATACCATTCATAGTTCTTAAAGAGAAATAGTAAGTAGGTTGAAGAGGTCTTTCCACAAAACATTTGCTCCATCTTTTTTGATAAAATCCCCCTTTTTCCTTCTGCCTTCCACCATAGCACTAAATTTCTCATCTGTGATACAAATTTACAAAGTGGCGTGCTGGACATTAGCCGTTTTGCCATTAGCGGCGTAAACCGAATGCCTCTGGCGTGTTGGCGGCTGGATGGGCAGCGGTGAGAAAAGAGCAGTGGAAACCACCGCTCTGTTTTCCCCTGCGGCTGGCCCTGGCAGAACCTGAATGGTGCCGAGAACAAAACGGAGACATTCACATCGCCGCGGTCTCTTAGCAACAGATGTGAGCGCTGTTTTGTAGCAAATAAAAGGAAGCGATCGAGCCGGGCATGGAGACTGACAGAATGGTGACCGTTAGGACCGGCTGGAGGTCTGAGGCAGAAAGGAGCCGAATGTGGATGCATGGAGAGACGTTCAACCGACTGTTTGACGGCTCACTGGACACCGGGACGACAGGACTGCTCCATGTCTCAGAGAGTCCATTTAAATTAACGACTTCTGGGAGTTTCTTTTGCCTCTGGTAAAAGTTCAAAATTCTGTTTAGCCAGCAGGAAACACTGACAGTCTCACTGAATGCCAAAAAGTACCCAGGTACTTTTTGGCATTCAGTGAGACTGTAAAGTGTTTTATTTGACAATAATATAATGAAGAGATGACACTGGCCAGCAACGGTATGTAAGCCTTTCGCAATAATCAATTAATTGAATAATAAATTAAAATGACCTTGACAATTTCCAATCTGGCGATTAATATTTTTTGAAGAGCAAGTTTGTTTACAGAGACTTCATAATCCGTTTTATTTATGGTTTCGGTTATTTGCTGTTTTTGATTCCTTTTGTTTATTGGTTTTGGTTGTTGTGTTTTTATTTTGGATATTAAGTGTTCTACACAATACTGAACTTTGTAAATCTTAGAGCGAACTTGCATATTCCGCTATCAATACATTTCTCAATACGACAATATTATTGTTTATCACAGTAATTATTGGAACAATTTATTGTCCAGCAAGATTTATTAAGGTGACAGACTTCTACTTAGATTGAAAGTAAATCATTATAATCTAACTTCAGCAGGTGTTTATTGACAGCTGAATTTATATTGCGTAATCCAAACCTTACAACAGTTTTGGAAAGTTATTGTCTAAACATCAAGTTTCTACAATCAGAACATTCCAGGCTTAGCAGAGGTTTAGCTCTTGATATGATGAACCCACGACACCGGTGTCTTTCTATACAGAACCCAAACACGCACCTGCCAATTTGTGTACGCACCGTTTAATCAAGAGCTGCTCGTCTGAGAAGTCCGGAGGTGGACTTCCAGAGAGTTGAAACAACAGTAAACAACACTGTGTAATAAATAACGACGACGCGCAAACACCTACTGAAGATTTTTTGCACAGCGCTGGTACGCACAAACACTGCAACAAAGCCGACAGACTCCCGGCGATCGCCAAAGCCTGTCATTGAGAAAAGCCAAGGATTCTTATTGAGCTACCATGACGACTGAGAATGAAAGAATTACACAACCAAAGGTTTTCCAGAATTTTTTCCAACATTTTACTTACTCACCAGAAACAACTTAAAGTCAACTGGAAACACAGCTGGTACTGGAAAGAAATTAGCTAAGGTCCCACTTCAACTGCCTGTAGTCGCGTTCAATCTGCATGAAAGGCCATAAACTGCTTGTGTGTGGGAAGGGGAATCAATTTCACATTAGTTCGAAAGGCTAATGAATCGACTCAGACATGTAAACAAAGGATATATCTATATCTATATGTTTTAGATGGCTCCGGTTAGTTATAGTTTTTCCCTATTAATTACTGTTTCTGTTTTTTTAAGTTAATGAAATTTCAGTTTTTGTTATTTTGTTACAAAATAACAAAAAGATTCAAAAATCTCACTGAAACTGATCCATCCTGAAACACTGTGCAGTTCATAAAGTGTAATCTGTCTCTTGTATGAACAGTCATATTTACAAATCACTTGTTATTGTTTTAGTTAATCATAATAAGGTTCACTTTACACCTGATTGTGTGAACTCCAGGAGATGGAGAGTATACAGTTAATCAGTGCAGGTTTTTAATCAACATTTTGGTAAAAATCTTTCATTTGTAAAATCAAATATTCCTTCTATCTAAGGTGGCGGGTCTTCAATGTTAATTTAATCAAACAGACATCAGAACAGCAAATGGAGAGACTCCATCCAGGAAAGAAGTACCACAAGTAGACATGGGCTGCTTTTTAAACCAAGTGTTGCTCAAGTTTTTAAAAAGTTCACAACGTTTCTAGGTTATAAAGTCCTTTTAATGAATGTTGCCTTACAGCATGAATCAATAAAATTACATCTATTGTCTAATTTTGACTAATATCCAAGGGTTAAGACAATCTTTTCAAGCCGCTTAAGTTTCCAAGAGAGACAATTAGTTGTTTACAAAGTAGTATTGGCTTAAAACTAGATCTAGTTCATCTCGTCTGGAGATGTCAAAAACCATAAACCACAATTTCCTCAGGGATTATTATTATTATAAAAGGCAAAATCCATGTGTCCTTATAAATTTGTCCTCAGCACTATATTTTGTCCTCATGAACTGATGAGACATAGAGCTGACTCTCGTATACCTTTGTGTTTTGTTTTTTTTTATGACAATGTTTGTTTTTTGTTGATGTAATTTTGAGAACAGCCAATACAAACAATAGGGGGAAAATTAATCGAATTTGGTTCAATAAGTACACATTGTTACCTTTAATAGGCTAGACTGTGTCATTTAAATTTCTACCATGGTAAAACACAAGCTGATCATTCAGTGAGAGTGTAAAACTGGCCCAAGACTGTTCAAGAGGTCTTAATATCTCCTAGTGTGACATTTCGCTACACCACCCCTAAAAAAATAAAAATAAAACGGGCAAATTCCTACCCCTCTAATCAAAGTTACAGCAGTACGGCTTTACAAAAACCATCCAGTGCTGTCCGACATTCAGGAGTTTTTAAATTTAAGAGAACCGCAGCTCGCAGGAGAAGATCTCTCTCTTGCTCAGAAAGCAGCAGAGACGGTGAAAATCATCTGCTGTGGCAGACTGACGGCCCGGCCTGTCCTCCAGCAACAGGAGATTCTCATAATTATGTTCTGAAATCTTCAAATGCCTGCTGTCTGTTTGGAATTAGTCTCCATGGCAACGGACCAGACCGTCTGGCTGTGGCACAAACACGCTGATGAAGTGGTGCGTTATGATAATTGTCACTTACCGAGATGCTGGACCTGGAAACATGCAGCATATTTGGAAGGTGGGCATGCAATGAGCCATGTTTTACCCCCTGGCCACCGCCCAGCAGGGGGTCTGTGGTGAGCGTCAACCTCAGCTACAGAGAATGCTACGACAGTATGTGACCTGAAGCTACTGATTGATTTTGTTCCAGGGTTTCTGCAGGTTTTGCCAACTCAAAAATAAGACTATTAAAGACTTTTTTAAGAAGATAATTAGGAATGACATTTAAGACTTGTAACACGACAGAAATGTGCAAAAGAAAATCGCATATTTTCTACAGTGGAAGTGCAAAGCTTCTTTGCATAGAATGGATGTAGCATCATACGGGTCGCCAACAGAAGTGAGCTAAAGGCAAAGACAAACCAACTGGCGATAAATTTGCACTCACCAAGTGTAAATGTGGAAAGTGCCTTTTTTGCAATGACAGATGCAACAAAAACAAGCAAGCTATAAGGGTTTATTGGAAGGTAGTTAGCGGCAGCCTCAACCAACTGGAGTCACAGATGATGATGAAGACATCTGGGTGCGACTTAATCTTTTGCCTGACAGAAAAGTCCCATGAGAAAATAACAAAGAATATACAGGATTTAATAGTCCTGCCACGACAAAATTCTTGACCTGTGATTGACGTATTTAAGGCAACTTGCATATTTTCAAATTCAAATATTTTAATGCCTTTTTAAGACCATTGTGAATACAATTTAAGATTTGTGTCACAACAGAAATGTAAAAAGAAAAAAAGTCTTAATTAACATATTATTTATAGCAGTGCCGAGCTTTTTGCACAGCATTCGTGTAGCTTGGCAACAGAAGTGAACCAAGGGCGAAGACAAACGTCGTCCAGCCAACTGGCAATGATTTACATTTATCACTGATGGGCGCAAAAAAGCTAGCTAGCTACAAGGGTTTATTGGAAGTCAGTTAGCGGTAGCCTCACGTCACTACCTCACGCGGCAGTTTCCACGTCACAGAAACTAACGAAAACGTCTGCGTGCGACTTGGAAAAATCCCACATAATATATTCTAGGTTAAATGGCCCAGCCACAACAAAATTTAAGACCTGTGATTAACATATTTAAGGCCAACTTACATATTTTCTAATGAATTTAATACATTTTAAGGCCTTGGATACATGAATTTAAGACTTTTTAAGGATGCCTGGACACCCTGCATTCTATCTCTTAACATGTTTGACTGGATAACAACTGTTGGTTTAAGACACTATAAGTTTGGCGAGGACAACTGGCACATAACATTTGTTCCTCACCTTGGCGCATTCTCTGACAAACTGGAGTCACTGGGAGGTGTGGTCTGAAGTCTTTCCTCCACTCCGTCTGGCTTAGAGGGGGGCCCTGATGTTGTTGACTCTCCAGCTTCTGGCTGCTGCTGCTGTTGCTCCTCCTCCTCTTCCTCAGCAATATCCTCGTTGCCCGGCTTCTCCTTCCCTCGACCCTCACTCTCGTTGTCGCTCTCCTCTCCTAAAATGTCGTCCACCTGAATTGGGTTTGGTTTTGGAGGGGGAGCTTTTGTTTAGTTTGGGTTTTCTCGCACACCTGAATAACACCAGCATTAACACATTGAACACAAATCTCGACTCTGTCTTCTGTCTCCTACAACCCAGATGTAACTAAATAACTCAACTAGCCTGAGATGTGTCTTGTGAACTCTTGAAGGGTACATAAACTTGGGGCCCCATGATGCTGTGAAACATTTGTTTTTGGAACGATGCTTGTCACATATCCAGTAAATCAGCAGTACAAAAGGTGTGTGTAGGTTTTTTGGCAGCGTTAACAAGAACAAAGACGATATATATACACTTAAGGACGGTTCAAAATTTGTGGATTTGTCTGTGGAACGTAACTCCAAACTGTTTGTAAAAAACCTTTTCCATTCACCTAATTTTTCGTAGGGCATATCTGTAATAAACTGAAGGAAAATCCAGCTTGGAAAGTTGAGAAACTTCAACACACCAATTGGCTGGTGTTCGCAAAGTGGCCAATCAGCGGAAAATCTGCTGGTGCTAGCTTCTGTGGTGATGCCAAGATGGTTTTCCCTGTGTGTATTAATGCATATAAAGGTATATTTGGTATTTGAACTATTAAACTAGGCAGTTATAATCATTCTTAGATGGGTCTCAAACGATCGCGGATTATAGCTATAATAGACGGCGGTGGATTCTTTTAACATCTGTGATACTGTTAGCCTTAACTTTGAGCTTTTTTTTTTTCAATCCAATTAATTGCATTATATATATAATATATATATATTATATATATACACACACAACAAAAGTTTGTATCTAGTACACTCGTAAATCTGAAGCATAAGCGATATCTGCAAACAATGATGGACGACAAAGCCTCCTCTCTTGGCCCATTTCTGGGTTAATCTTTGCTTCAAAAAGCGATTTGGTTGGACGCTGGAAAATACTATTTTTGTGTTCAAGTAGTGCCTAAAGGAGTTAGCCTATCAGTGAAGCTATTTAAGCATAAAACAGCATCTCAATGCTAAACATGTTGCAGGAAAACAGAGGTCAACTCCAATGTCCACCTCCACATTTTTGACAGAAGAATTTTTTTCAAAGTTCCTGGAATGATCCGGGATTCCTGAAACTCTGGAAAGCTGAGTAGGTATAGTAACAATTTGCACCAATCTGATGGTTGAATAACCTAAATAACAGATTAAAGCAAACATCTCCATTGTTGAACTAATGTGTAGTCAATAATTTAGCAACAAGGGGTTTCAAATTGAGAATATTGGTTAGTTTGTCTAAATATGGCTTTTGATTAAAATGTGTAATTAATTACAAACCCTATAATTGATTAGAAATTATAATCAAGTCCCACCACCAAATATCTTCTAAAAGTCATTTGTGCTAACAAAAAAAAAAAAAAAAAAAAAAAAAAAATTAAAATAAAATAATAATCTGCACAGAACACAGTTAATCAACTCAAAAGGAAAAATCTAGACAATTGAAGATGCAGAGCACCTGGCAGCTGCTCATTGACGATTATTGACCCGTTCAAACGGGTTAGCCTCTTGACAGCTTTTGGATCAATATCAACGGGTATAACCCATTGCTTTTTAAATATCGACTCGTTTCAATCACTTTGTCTTTGGTCAAAACAGAGATGAGTGAAGAGGGACGAACGTTTCTGGCTCCGCGCCAGGCTCATTACAGCCACACGCTGCCGGGTCGATGACAGGAGGGACGCAATGTAAGCTAATCCATACAGGAACAAGGGGAAAAAAAACAAAAAACACTCGTCTTTGTTCTCTTCTCCAGCTTTGCTCGGATTTGATTGAGGCCGACCTTGTAGGCGTCTGGCACGCAACAGGCTACAGATCCAAACAAAAGAGGAAAATGAGTTTGGTTTGTTTCCAGAATAATATCAATTCACCATTTCATTTTCTCGTCTTTTTGTCAGGCTAAAACTGTTCCATTTCTTTGACATTTCCCCGCCACCGTGTCCCGCAGTTAGAAGCCGAAAAGAGTCAGAGACGTAACCTCAGTTGCTCTTGCGCTCATTGACCGACTTTCTGCCATGGCTGAGTTCAAAGACATGCGCCCCGACATTTTCTTTAAAATTCTTTTTTACTCTCCGGGCCACAAAAATGGATCTTATTCACAATAGAACCAGCACTGAATCCCACAGATGGGATATATTTTCCAAAGCGTGGGAATGACTAACTGAATGTACTGTGATGCTCTTTAGCGTCCTCTGGACTTGATAAAGCGCTGAACAAATATATTCAAAATTGGGTTTGTCAGATAATCAGCAAAACATTGTTCTGAATATCAGCGTTGCTTTATTATTTTTTAATCAAACTGCAGACAGGCAATTTTAAGTTGGTTGGCAAGCAAGGTCTTTGTTCTCACAGTTGTGTCATAAATACGTTGTTTTCAGCGCTGTCCTGATGATGTGTCCTGAAAACCCATATTAGTCAAAGACGGAAAAGCTTTTAGTGGCTAGAAAGTTCCCCCAAGTCTCTGCCTTGCATTTGAAAATGTCTATAGAGATGCTCAAGATCAGCACTTATTTCCTTGCACCATTAAAGTAAACATCATCTCTCCCCATAATATCAACAAACATAGTGTAATGTGTGCAGAGATCTTTTAGAAAACAGTCAAGGACTGTAAGGCAGTGAAACTGGGATTGGCAATCTGGTTTTGGAACCAGAAGTTATGGGAAATCGGCTCGGTGTGGACAAAGTTTGGTGAAGGAGCAGCTTTAATGTTGCTTAAAGCAATAACAACGCTCAACAGTTCTGTCAGTCGTGCACCGTCTTTCTTGGTGTGACTGAACCTGAACTTGCTTGTGATAAAAACGTCACACGGCCTTGCATTGATTTGCACATTCAAGTCGATGTTTTCCTATGGATCTCTGATGCTCTGACTCTTGTACTTCATGTTGCTCAGTAGCTGCGTTTCCATTACAAATGTGTGCAAAAATGTATCAACATTCCGCTAATGTTGAAAAAAACACAACTTCACTAGTGTTTCCATTAATTAAGAAATGAAATTAAAATTGCACATGGATAAATTTGTTAATGCTTTAAAGTCATTCAAAAACATGGCCATTCAACTACTTCCTGTTGTCTTGTTCAAGGTTTCTTCACAGGAGTCATGTGACTCATGTGGTGCGAAAAAAAGTTTCCACTGCAGTTTTTAAAAGTAAAAAAAAAACTAAACAAAAAACCCTAATCCTACTGCAAAAACATTTTATAGAAAAAAAAAACAGTTTTTACAAAATTGGCTTGTTTCCATTGAGCAATTTTTTTTTTTTTTTTTTTTCGAAATGTTAAATTACGCAATTATAAGGTCAATGGAAATGGAGCTGGAGATGGTTGAGGTCTGAGCAAAGATAAAACGAAGACTTAAAAATAAACAAGCTGTTTTTGAAGAGAGCAGAAGATTAATAGCCCATAATATTTATTTAGGCAATGCAGGAACACTCTGAAATTAATTATTTTTTTAAGGTCTTTTGGGGTATGTCTCTATGACAGATGGCGTTGAAAAGTTTACACAACAAAAGCTGAGAAGTGATCAGTGAGCTCCAGCCCCTTCTGTCTTTACCAGATTAGCACATCTAGATTTTAAAAGGTTCTGCTCTTCTTTCTAAAGTGTTTGTGAATACCAATTCCGAGATGTGCTACAAATTATCAATTTTGTGCCCTTTCTAAGGCAACACCCCCCATTTATCTTGGCTTTGGACAAACTCCAACAGTGAACTGGCATCTAGTCCTTAAGTATTCAGATTCTTTAAGGATAAAACCCAAATTTAAATGCAACAAAAAAAAAACAAAAAAAAAAAAAATCTATTAAGCTGATAGTCTACGCATTCAGAAAAGATCTCGTTTTTCTCTTACAGGTACCTTCAAGACAACATAATTAACTACCCAGCAGGTGAACCGTGCTCTGTCCGTGATTACTAGCCTTTAAAAACAAATTAATCTATTAATCTCCACAAACAATGAAGCAAACTTCCAGCAGAATCATTTGTCCTTGCTATAATCAAAGGCCAAGCACAAAACAACTTAAAACTTTTTAAAGCAAAGCATGTCATGCCCTCAAAGCAGCTTGAAGGCAGGCTTTTTATCTCGAGACTGAAAGCTCTAATGTCAGGAGTGATGCTGAACGATTGTGGCAGAGATCGTTTTTAAACTACCCCGTGGCTCGCTGAGTCTATCTACAGGTGGAGAGCAGAGTTAGATGGAAGTGATATTTGTTTGCGGTCAGAAGGTCCATCACCATCTTCGAGTTTGAGCCAAGAAGCTTTGTGATTCAGACGAGGCTGAAAGGCTGTTGTCTGACTCAATCGGGTCTTTGTTTTCGATATTTCCTCGAATGCCTTTCAGCCCCGACATTTCACATAAGAAACGCAAGTTCACCCAACCAGATTGGTAACGACCCCGTATCGGCTGACTAGCGACGTGTTTAGTGATTAAAGACCATCTGTTTGGCAAATGACCAAGAGCACACAGACACCACATCACATAGTTGCGCAAATTCAAATTACGAAAGTAAATTTGCTTAAAAAAAACAAAAAACAAGCCAGTTTTTTGAAACGTTTTTGCGCTAGGACAAGTTGGGTTTTTTTCCGGCCATATTGATATTAGCGTATTTCGCAAAACTGCGACGGGAACACTTGTTTTCGTATCACGAGTCAAAAGATCAACAACCAGATGCTACTAATGGAGGAAAAGACGGAGAAGAAGACAGAATGTGGGGGATGATTGTGCGGCATGTTTTTTTTTTTTGTTTTTTTTTAATGACTCATCGTGTGAACAAACTTATTTACGTGTGATTTTAATCGCACTTTTTATTTAATGGAAACACCGCAACAGCGAAATTGTGTGGGGTTTTTTCGACATTAGCGGAAAGTTTTGAACACATTTGTAAAGGAAACACAGTGAATGAGTCGACGAGTCGTACAGGCAAACCAGATCAGGGGACTTTTGGTCAAACGCCACCAATGCGCGTATCCCCTCATGGGTTTCCAGACACTTATTTTATGCACAACACTCTGTAACAAACATGCTATGCTACACTCTGAGCCTCTTTTAGTTGTATGATCCAGACTTGATTTGTTTCTGAATGACTAGCTTTCCTGTTAAGAGAAATCTGTCCAGCAAAGCACGTCATAAGACGTCGCCGCATCTCTGTGATGAAGATGATTTTGGTCTTGGAAATGTATATAAAGTTAAGTGACTCTAGTTTGCAAGTTTGTTTCCATGTCTTATGACTTTTATTTTTATTAAGCCTTCGCTGCCCAGATAAAAACCCATTGGGGTCAAAACCTCTTCACCAAGGTTGACCTGGCCAAGAAAGACAGCAGTAGACAGCATCATAGACAAGTAGAAAGACATAACAAAAACAGAGATTAGAAATATATAAAACACAATTAATTTGGCAGTAACGTGCAGTAGTTCAGACAGTAATAACCTTAGAAAAACCGTAGCAATTTAAGACACAAGCACTGTTGACAGAATATCGTTGTCGTTTTTCTTTTCTTTTTATTTTGCGTAAAATCTTTAGTGAAAACTGTTCCGACAGCTTTTGTTCAAGCTTGCAAGGTGTTCCAAGAAAAGGAGCAGAGAAGCTAAAAACCGCAATTTAAGGTCTGGTATAAAGTATTCTCAGTTCTCAACCCAAGTCAAGACGCCTTAAACAGCTAACATTTCAGTCCAATCTTGTGAAGCCAGTGTCCTCTCATCTCATGAAACGAATTCATCGCCCATCTGTGTGTGCCTATCCTGACTCTTGATGGGTAACGTAAAGCAGGGCGGACACGAAACGGCGTCAAAACGTGACAAAAGAAGATCCACCGAACACTTGCCTAGAATCTTTGCAAACCCGGTGTTTCAAATGTATGCATGAAATTCAGCTGGAGGTGGAAACTGTGGCAGGCAGATATTCATCTACTGAAAAAGTAGATGACAGTCAATTACTTTGGAATGAAAGCCGGTAATTAGGAGTAGCTGGAACAGTCAGAGGAGTGAGCGGCTGTTGCCCAGAGCAAAAGCGTTCGGAGCTGAGCACGGGCCAACTTGAAGGAAAATATTGGCCAACGCTGAACTTTGAATAAGTTTCTGTTCTTCTGTGTTACTTTTCCACTTTATATCTTCTGATATTGCTGGCCAGGCTGCAGTCTGGTGAAATTAATGTCATTTAGAAGTTTTTCCATTCGTCGTCGTGAGTCGTGATAAAGTAATAAAGTAATAACCTATGTAGGCACGCAGCTAAGCTACATTATTCATTAACGGGTTTCATAATTCAGCCGCAATTCTGAGAATGCTATGCAATGATTGGAAAGTGATGTCATTTTGTTTTGCAGTTAGCTCACACTGACTGGAGCGGAAAAAAAAATAAAATAAAAATATGGCGACATTTTCACCAAACTGATTCATCTGACCTGCGACAAAAGCAAGTTGCATGTAATCTGAAGGCGATTTTATTAGCCGAGGTCTGACTGTTAATGAAAACACGAGTGTTTCTGCAAATCACAGCCACCAACAGGAGGCAGGAATAATAAATCTGGATTAATGTCCTGCGGCAGAACAGACGAGGCAGGAAATCTCAGCGAGAGCCTCTTTATAAATCCAATTAGGGTTTATTGTTCAAACCCCTGACTCCTGCTTTTGTACATGATGCTTTTACAGTTCCATGAAAATGTCTAAAACCTCTTGAACTTCTCCAACATTTATCAAACTTCAAAGCACAAACCTCGGTGTACATTACTGGGATTTCTTTGGATCAATAAATAAATAAATAAATAAAAATAATAAAAAAAGTGGTGCATAATTGTAGCTGCTTTTTCACTACAAATGTGTGCAAAGATTTTTTGATATTCAGCGAAAGTCGAAAAGTCACAATGAGTGCCGTTTTGTGGAAAGTGTAGTTGGCTATTTTTACAGAAGAGCTGTCGATTCAACACGTCTGAATGACAAAACTCAACTTCAGGTGAACTTCAGGTGAACACTGCGTGTTGTTCAAGATCGCCTATGCCTACAACTAAACACGCTGTAAGACACAAACTCACAGGCTGGGAAGAGAGTGTTTCCATTGCAGTTTTGTGAAACACACAGATTTCAACCACGAAATCCTACCTCAAAAATTTGTAATTTTTAACATGAGTTTCCATCATTAAGCAAATTTATTTGAGAATCCAATTTGCACCAATTTATGGACAATGAAAATGCAACTAGTTGGGTGGAATCTCATCAGTCGTTTGAAGTATCGGATTAGAAAAAGTAGAGGGAAAATGACGAAATTCGAAATAACCTCTGGAAGTTTGCACCAAAAAAACAACAACAACACTTTACGAACATTTTTTTTCTTTTTTGGCTTTTCCGAACGAGAGTTAATCCACTAACGGGAAAATGGAAACATTTGCAGACTTAACTAACTTTCCCATCCACTGGTGTGTCAATGTCTTACCAGAGACACGAAACTCTAGAAAATTTCTTCCTCCAGGTCGTTGTGTTTTTCTGATGTGTGTGGTCCATGCTAGTTTGCAAACTACAGTCTCTGTTTGCTACAACCACGGTGTATCATCAAAATCTGACGAAACTATGCAGGCGGTAGGCCCAAAGACAACACAAAGTGGGAGCGAAGGGACTTCGCTTCATCGGAGCAAAAACGTTGCTTGAGATCCTGATGGGAAAAGAAATGAGCTTAAATCCACCTGAGCTGCTTTGTAAGCTCACAGGCCAAATCCACATCCTAATGGAAGGCCACTCCGCCGGGAACAATCCCAGCTCCGATTCACATTTTCCCTCCGCCCGCTTCCTCCTACGTGCAGAACAAGCTCCACCGCTCAAAAGTGGAGAACGCTCCGATTCTGTTTCAGAATGAGACTTCTTAAGACGATCTGCAAACAGGATGATACCGGCTTTTTTTTTTTTCCCTTCTTCTTTCTCTCCCCAACACCAACTCAGTAAAAGAAGAGCCACACTTGCAGCTGAGGGTGAGTTGAGGCCAGTTACATAAGGATGAAATAATATAAAAATAAAAAAATAAAATAAAATAAGAAGGAGAAAGATGGAGAGCACAGCCTTGGGTGAAAAATCAGATTCCAGAGAGTTTTTAGAGGAGTATAAAGTTTGGAAATCTTTCTGAACAAATTACAGCTAATTAGAAGGGTTGCTAATTTCTCTGAACTGGGAATGGAATCAGGAAAAAGAATTAGCAGAGGATAGCAGGTGTCTACCTGGCTGTAAACATCCCTCTGGGGGGATTAACTCGATGTTGTGGGTCTTTGGAGGATATTACATCTCGTCTACATGGCGTCTCTTTATATAAGACAGCCTTGCTTTGCTTTTCGAATATGGTGTAAAGCACGAGCGACCACATGAGGCAATGGCTTCTTCCTCTGTGAGGTTTTGGTTTTCATTTGAATTTTACAATTTCCCCCAAAAAATAACCAATTTCCCCAAGAGTTTCTCTTACTTCTAGGAATGAGCAGCAGCGCCTCAAAGGAGAGGTAATGAGAAGGAGCAGATGGAGTTTTAATAATAAGAAGAATAAAAAAGATGTTATTTAAGAGTCTGAATTTGAAGCAAAATGTACAATGCTGAACACTCACAGGCCACTTTATCACCTCTACACCTGTTCTTGCTAGTGCAAGAATTAGCCAGAAACATGTTGGCAACTTAATTCATCTAGAGGTTTGCTTTTATACTTGACGTGTATGTTGATGGGGTATTTTTAGAAAATGAGCCCTCATAGGCGGATAGTGGTACAGGTGAACCTGCTCTGCAAGAGCATCTTCTGACTCGTCCATTCTGAGTGAAAGGTGGTGTGCACGATCCACGCTGAAGTACAAAATTTGCTGAAGCACGACCAAGTCCTGTAACACTCAAAGCGGCAAACCGGGGTGGAGTACGGCAACCGCTGATGCGTTTAGTTGGTCAGTATATCAATCTTAAGGCTAGCTTTAGGCGTTTAGATGCACCAATACGACTTGCTTAAGTTCTAACCGAGCATCGGAACTGAGCGGAATGCATGACTGTGAATGTGGCGGAGTTCTTGGTTCCACAAAGTCCAGTCCGAGTTAGGCCTGTCACAATAACACATTTTGCTGGACAATAAATTGTTCCTGAAGTTACCATAATATAATGGCAAGGTAATAATGCAAGAACACACTCTAAAAGATCAGTAAGCTTAAAATTCTAGTGAACATTTAACACTGGAACTGAAAGACATTTTAAATATCCAAAATAAATAAACAAAACATCAAATAAAATGCATTCTGAAGTCTTTGTAAACAAAATTGTCCTTCATAAAAAGCACCAAACTGAAGACTTTTATCATCCAGTCTTTGGTAGAAAGGGAGAAAAAACAGATACACAATAAGTCATGCCAATAGAAACTGCTGAGTTTGTTTGAATTTATCATGCAATTAATTGATTTATTTATTATTGTGATATTCCTAGTCTGAATGTTTCAGAAACTGACGACCGTTAGCGCGATCTCATAGCTTTTTGTTACGGTGAGAAGACTAGTAAAAAAAAACCCAATCAAATATTTTAGTTTGATTGGTGGACGTTTTCAATTTGGACCAAATGAACTAATTTTCATAACATTTCCACAAGAAATTCGTCACTGCAATGATATCCATTTATCACACTTGCGAACAGATATTAATGTAGTGTCACTATAGACAAGTTTACTTTCAACAAACAGTATGTCGAGCACAACCACCAGAACAGACATAATGCAGATTTTATGGCTGAACAGTAAAGCAAATAAGAAAAAAAAGATGATAGAAATGTCTGTCATTATAAACACAGTCCTAGAAGATTCATTACTGCAAATTATTGCAGAAACTCTTGGCTCCCAGTAAAGCCTAAAAAGCTCATACATCTCACAAAGGAGGTAAGAGATCAATATCTGCAGGCCACTAAGTGTGAGCTGTGATCATGGAAACAGAGGACCGTGCAAAAACCTCCTATAATCCCACACTTAATGAGTTTTGTCTCTAATTGCCTCCATGTCACAACTGCACAGTCCAAACCTAACCTTAACGATAGACCATTATCACCAGTTCCTTATTTGAGTTTGTTCTGTTTTTAGTTGCCAAATTTGACTTTTTCAGGAAGAATTTAATAAAGTTGGAGAATGGACCAAATGCCGTCGAGGCATTTGATTCAGAAATGAAGAGATAAAAGTAATCCGTTCAATTTTTTTAATCCTCTTTCAAAGTTTCACATTTCACGAAATTCCGTTTGTCTGAACAGCAATGAAGCGACTGCATGAAAAAGTTGAACTTTCTCAGCATGGAGAGGTTTTTTAAAAAAAAACAAACAAAAAAAAAACTCTCCTTCAGGATCCTCTCCATCACAGCAAAACTGAGCGATCGGACAGACTCGCTAGATTGATTTAATTGTGCCATTCCGAAATTCATAACTTGTGTTTACGCTCCTGCGAGCGAGTCGATGATAACTAAGGAGAGGCCCATAAACCCTGACAGATCCGCTCGGCGAGCTACAGGATGACTCATCAGCTTTGCTGACAGTACAGTAGAGGTGTGAAAACTTCTCACTGCAAAGACGCATCGCTTTGCAAACGATGCACAACTCCAAACAGAGCATGGTGTGGGGTTGTTTTCCACTCGGAGAAAACTGGATTTTCAAAAACAGATGGGAGATCTACAGTATTAGTAGCTCTTGGAAGCTTTTTTTGGGGGACATTTTCTCACGTTATGACCTCAAACTTTAATCTGCTTTTGACGGAAATTTTCAGTGGTCACGCAAGTCGATGTGTGAAGATGAGGGGGCCGTTTGCGGTTTCAGAACATGAAGCTATGGGGTGTTTTTGGAAAAGAGGGCGCGGCCAGCAACTCAGTATTCACTTATGCAGCATATGTGCGAAGGATTTTCCCTGTAACTTACTGAGATTCTGCAGCTTATTGGTTTTGCATCATTTCACATTTTCACCTTTGTTATGGAACCCCATGTATAGTTCATCAAAATATGAGAGAATGACCTAAAGGTGGAGAGAGATGATATAAACTATGAAGGTTTACTTCAAGTCAAATGAAGTAAAACAAAAATGTGTACAGAAATAATCAAATTTTAAAATAAGGGAGGACAGACAGAGCCAATGTTACTGGTTTTTCGGAGTTACTCCATTTGAACCAAGTTTGCCTTTTTATAATTTAACGACATTTGTTTCACGTGCTGCCATGAGTATCTAAAAAATTCCCCTTTGTCAAAAAGCTCAAACTTAGTCTGACTGGAATGCAGCCTGAAAACAGCAATGTTGTCAAGAAAAATGGTTAAAGTGTAACTTAATGTAGCAGGTGTAGGGCTGAAACGGTTAATCAGATTAACCGTAGCTAATCGACTATCGAAATAATCAACTTATTTAATGAGTGATTAATTACTAACTAAAGTATGCAGATTCACTGTTGACGACTTAGTGATGTCAGCCTTTGCCTTACGGGTGCAAAGGCTGAAACGATTAATCGGGCTGATTGATTACTGAAACAACTGTCAATTGATGTAGTAATCGAATAATCATTAACCATAGTTTGTTGACTAAGAAAAAGTCATTTTGGGTAAAATAAATAAATAAAGAACATATTCAGACAAGTAATTAAGCCAAAACTGTACAACACATACATGTACATTTTTTATGTAAATATGTTTAGGCTTCACACAGTTCAGATGTACTAAAGGAATGGTATGCTATTGCATTTTAGGCAATACGTTGTTTATTTTCTTACTTAATAAATTAATTATATTTTTTGCTTACTTACATATTTTAATCTATTTCTAATATTGCGCAAAAAGGTTAAGTGATTAAATGAAAAATTTGTAGAAGATGCCAAATTTTGTATCTGATTAATTGATTAATCGTGAGAATAATAGATTGATTAATCAATTACCAAAATAATCGTTGGTTGCAGCCCTAACCAGAAGGCATAAACCCCCCAAATCAGTGAGACTAGTTTGACAAAGACTATTAGGAGGTGTTGCTGGAAAACATAAGCTGCTGTAATGCACGACAGAAACTGCGAGAGCCTGGGAACCGATGGGCTGTGGAACGACTCGAGCTCTGAGAGTAAAAGTTGACTGACCTTGCATTTAACTATCAAAGAAACGCGTGACTTCGCCCACTCAGCTTCTGTCTGACAGAGTCAGCTTCCTGGACTTATCCAGGCGCATGTTCATGTTCCTCACACATGCAGAAACTCTGCTTTATTCACAACTCTGAGGAGAATTCTGTGTTCCTGTTTAGAGGTCTGTGAGGGGAGAAAAAAAACCCACTTCAACCAATTCTCAAGTGGGTATAGTAACCCGGCTTGTCCTCACAACAGAATCCCTTTAGCACAGTTTTTTTTAACAATCTAAAGGCACTTTAATCACGTGCAATCTATTAAGATACTACAGTTTTAATCTTAGACTGCTGTTATTGTTTTTTTTATGCCGGCGTATGGAGAAAGACGTGAAAAGGAACCGAATGGGGGATTTTTGTGGAGTATTAACTTTTCGCATATTTGATGTATGCGCACACTTTGAGGCACTTCTGTTCTGAATAAGACAAGCGGTTTGGGATTAAAAGTGTGAAATTCACAGCGATTCGACAAGTCAGTTTTAGGGCTGCAACTAAATCGTTTTAGTTATTTATTCATCTCAATTATTTTTGAAGATTAATCGGATAAAAAAGAAAATTACCCAATTCAGTCTATTTGTGCAATATTAGAAATACATTAAAAGATGCAAATAAATAGTTTGATTCCTTTTCTAAATAAGAAAATATTCTGTAGACTAAAATGCAATAAAATAGCATTTATTTTGTGTACCTTTGATCATTTGTAGCAAAGAAAAAAAAAACAATTTCTAACATTAACAAGTGAAAAGCTCAGCCCTTTCTGCCTAACTTAACATCAACATAATGTAGGGATAATCTGTTGACTATTTTTGGATTAAAACATTAATAATTGGATGGCAAAAGGTGCCTAAAAGGATTTTTTATTTTTTAAAGAATTTGAATCAGGTGAAGCTAAAACTTCCACTTGAGTTTTGGGTAAAACATAATCACAAATATTTTTTTATATACATCTTAAATGCAAAATGTATATATTTTTTGTACAATTTTGGCTTAGTTACTGCTCTGACAATTAATCGATTACTATATTAGCTGACAACTTTCAATAATCAAGTAATCACAATTAATCTGATTATTTACAACTAATCCAATTAGTCACAACCAATCTGATTAATCACAATTAATATGTTTCATTCTTTGGGCAGAAGTGTTAATATTTATCATCCACAACCGATAAGAGTAGTTTTTAAATGGTTTTGCTTAAGTGTCATAGATGTCTCAGTAATTCTCAGAAGAAATTGTCAAACAAAACTCTCTGTTGCTCTTGCTCTGCAGTGCCCTAATGTCTTTCTGAGATCCGCCGATTCCAGAAACTGTATCCTGGTGAAACTGCAGGCGTAGCTAAAAATAGGCCCATCTGACACACTTGGGTCATGTAGTCCTGGTGTTATTCAGGGAACTAAAAAGATTATCTTACTTTAATGTGAGTGGTGGGTAAGTACGCTGAGTTCTGGTAATGGGCCTCGGAGTCTAGATTTGACAGCGGTAGATGGGGACATTACAGTTAGATTTGGGGATGTTTCCTCTCTCCAAGGGGAAACAGCCTTTGAAACAGAGATGCACCGATCCACTTTTTTCACTTCCTGTTCCAATATCTGAGGTTTGGTACTGGTCAATACCTATCCGATTTTTTTTTGTTTTTATTTCCATTTACTTCAAATCAGTGTTAAAATACAAAAAACTGAAACATGAACTGAAGTAGAATTTGCTTCCAGATATGCGCCTAAAAACAAACGACAGGACTCGACTGAATACTGATGTACTGAACAAAAAAAAAAACAAAAAAAAGGACACACACTCTCCAAGTCATCAAATGGCCAACAAGGCTTCAGGAAAAGGTCACACAGCTGGTACGCTGCTGCTTTTCTCCGCCCGCTGTTCTTTGCAAATGTTGCTCCAGGTAAACTGACGGGGCGCCGTGTAACCGTCGGTGACATTTAAATGCAAGGCTGTCCACCCGACTCAGACGTTCTGCCGCGCTCCGGCTAATTAAGCGTGCTACTGTCCCCCCGGTGGCCCTGAAGATCTACAGCGTTTAAGAATGTCAAAGACTGCCCTTTCGCCGAGGCGTACGCCAGGAACGTGGCATTTGAAACTGTGTTGGAAAAGGTATTCTGCTTTTGAGTCAATTTATGTTTTAGTAAAAAAAAATAACAAATGATGTTAAAGAGGGATTTAGTTGTGCTCCGAGGAGCAAATGGTTGCCCAAAGGAAATGGCGGCTGCAGCGTTTTCACCAGTCCATCCAGGAAGTTGTGATCGTAGCTGTTAATTAATTCACATGTTTGAAAATTTTGTTCAGATTTTCAATTTTCACCAGATATTGTAACTTTCCCACAGCTCTGACCAATCACTTCAACGTTTTTCTGCATTTCCTTCCTGTCTGACCAATCGCAGCAACTCGGATGAACTTTGACCGATCCCATTTATTGCCTATCAATAGTTTTTAGTCAATTTAGAGCACCAAACTGAAGACTTTTATCATGCAATTTTTGATATGAAGAGAGAGAGAGAAAAAAAGAGATAAAATGATAAATCATGCCAATGGAAATTATTCAGTTTGTTTTAAATTATCCTGCTGATTTATTGATTATTGGGACCGGCCTGCCGATGATTAATTCTTGACCATCACTACCAAGACATTTTCCTGTTCATTTAGCCATTTATATTTTTCAACTATTACTATAGCTTTCAAAGTCATTTTCTAAAGACACGACAAATTGCGCTTTATAAAGTGAAAGTTCTAGAAGGAAAACGGTGAAGTAGCCGAGAGGATCCAGCTGAGCCGCCATCAGAAGCCCACGATTCGTGAAAAGGTAAAATCAATAAAAATGGTCCTGAATGTCTTTACAACATGCCTACTTAGACAAACCACAGAGGGGCCTGTTTTTTTCCTGTACAATAATCACTTACTGAGAGGTTCTTGGCACATCTCGAGGGTCTGCTGAGCAGATCTCTCCGCGCTGCAGCATTAGCACAACTCAGTCTCAATTAAAGAGCATTATCCAGGCAGGAGGTGCCGAGTTCTCCGTCATTACTAATCACTTCACCTGCCTCATGAGGCCCACGGATATAACATGCAGAACGCTGGCGGATATGGGATGGAAGCACGGGAACGGTGGAGGGCCAGAGGGAAATCAAAGGAATGTGAAGCAATTCAGGAGGACTGAGTAGTAACCGCCTGGTTTAAAACCACAAAGGTTTGTGGCTGACCTCTGACCTCCAGCGGTTGGCCTTCACCTGTCAATACTGATGACAGCTATATCCTTCCAGCTGTGAGCAGGGATTAGTTATTCATTAGAGGACGGGCAGTTATTGCACCCGTTATCACAAAAAGACGTTATTATGATGAGAACTGTGACTTTTTAAGACAATTATAAAGCGAGACTATGTTGCAAATAACTTCTTATAAACTTAAAAAAAAAAAAAAAAAGATTCTACTTTGGGAGTTCCAACCAAGCAGGATCGGGAATGTAGAGGACAGATTATGTGCTTGTTACACCACTAGATTTAGAAAGTGAAGTTGTTCATGTAGAAAAGGGGAAAAAAGCCTGTTTAGCTTTGGGGAACTGAACAGGCTGCAGGTGGATGCACTTCCAACCACCTGCCAGGTGACGGAAGCGGCCGAGTCACTGTGTTATGTGTGGATTCACAGTAAAAACCTCCAGAACGCATTTCTGCACTCTTGACACTACCCACGCCGGAGGCGGCGGTGGTCCTCACCTCTTTGTCCATGCTGTCCAGGTCCTCCTTGCAGAGCGTGTACAGCGGCATCGTTTCAGACATGCTCGGCTGCCGCTCCCGGCGGGAAGGCCCCGGCTGCTCGTCGTCCTGGCTGGACCCAGCCGCCTCGTTCTGCTGACCCGGTGCGGCCCCCCTGAGGCGCAGGAGCAGAGGAGAATGAGAAAACCAGTCTGAATGGTGGAACCGGTCGGAAAAAACACATTCACATCTCAGGTACGTCATACTTTTCCAGGAATCCTGGAAAAAAAGCACAGATGCACCAATTCAACATTGATATCTGTATCAGTCCTGATACTTTAAAGCATCGAGATCGGTGGCAATGTGGCCAGTCTATTCAGTCTACGTCTGTTTTGTGCTTTATTATTTTACATTTAAATTCCTTATTGAACTTTTTGACCCATTTGAAAAAAAGGTTTGCTGCTCTTTGTTTTTATGTTTGACCAAAATGTTCAACCTATTGTTTTGGCAAATTTTCAATTTCCTTATTATTTATTTTATATAGGCTGTTTTTTCATGTTTGACCCAGTATAGCTTTATCAAATACATTTATAGTTCAGCACATTTATTGTCTGTGTTTAAAAAAAGAAACGTTTTAAGTCAGTTCAGCTGTTTTTCTGTATCGTATTGTATTGGCCGATACTAAACCTCCGATACTGGTATCGGTATCAGAAGTGAAAAAAGTGGATGGGTGCATGCATCCCTGGAAAAAAATTCAATTTCAAATTCGACTTTCTGCTTTTAAGCTCATTTAAAGACACATTAAAATTAAATATTCTACATTTTAGTGAATCTATCAGAACATCAGAAGCATCACTTTCAGTCGCTTTGTGCTTTTTATATTTTTTTCTTTTCTTTCTTCGTGTCACTCAGATCTTTGTGGGCCTCGCCAGGGAGAAAAACTCATTTGCAAAAACGCAAAACACAATCAGCTTTTAACCGTCCACCGCGACAAAAGCAGGGAGGTTAAAGCAGGCGAGCGACGGTGGGAAGCGCGCAGGACTCGGAAAAGCCTAATGGATGTATATGCAAATGCGAAAGGGACGGCTTCTCCGTTTCCTCCGGGCGCCGCTTAATTGAACGGATCTCCTTTGATGATTCTCTTCATTTTAAAGCAACTCGCTGAAAACTTAATTGTGCCTCTAATCCATGAATAAAATAGGGCAATTTTCCACTTCAGATGACTAATCACAGAGCATCGTCAGAGATCTGCTCGATTTGAGGACGGAGGGCGGCCGTCTGGGGAGGATCGGGAACAGAGACATAAAAGACGGGACGGAAAGCGACGCTCTTATTTTATTTAAGTGAAACTTGGAAGTCATTCGAAAATAAAAAGCATTTTCTCCATCATCATTCTTTATTGGCGTTTTGCAAATAGAAATCATTTTGGTGCAGTGCAGAAAAGACTCACACAGTCCTTCAAGCCAGGACGATATAGTAAAAAAAAAAAAAAAAAAAGTATATATATTCTTAATTATAAGTATATTCCCACAAACAGCTGTCTAATTGCTGTAGCTTAGCGGGCAGGTCTAAGTAATTATATCCTGCAAAACAACAAAATTCAGATGTAAAAGAAAATTTGCTTCATTTATATTGAAACACTGGATAATTTTTTTTTTTTTCTCTAAACTTTACTTTACTTTAAAAAGAGAGCCAAACCGAAGAGGAGACGTTTAGACATTCGTGTTGTCGTTGACTGAAGCAAATATTTCAGTCTATAAAATCAAAACACAGGTGAACTAACTACGGTATCAAACTCAATTTCATTTCGGACCATGGCCGTGTAAAGAATGAACTTAAAGGGCCAGTAGTGGCAGAATGTATAAATAAAAATCCCTGTTCAGAAACTGTTATATTATAGCTTTCTTTGAATTTTAAATCACTTCTTAAAACTTATTTTTACTTGTTGGCATTTAATTGAGGCCTGATACTGTAACTTTTGTCTTGTGGTGTTTTATTTTGATTTTATTTACTTATTATTATTACTCTTATTATTTTTTTGTATTATAATTTCTTCTCTTTTTTCATCAACTTATTCTATTGTTATTGTTTTTGCAGTTTTAAACCTGTTTTTAAAAGTGCTATATAAATAAGTGACATCGACATTGAATTAGATTTGCATTCGATCAAATCATTTCTAACATCTTTTCACATTGATGTACTTTAACAGAAGTAAAAAATGATTTGATTTGACTATTGAGATAACATTTGAGCACACATCTGTTATGTTGAAGTTCTATTTCTGTGGACCTCTAATGCAGGCAAGTGATTAATATGAACAGAAAATAAATTCGTTAGAATTTTCAATACTTTCACTGAACTCCGATACAGGAACCGCACAGTATTCTGGGAGATGTAGGCAGCAGAAAGGTAAGCTAGGTTGGTGGCACCAACTCTCTCTCCTTCTTTGGTTACCTAGCAACAACCTGTTGAGTAACTTGCACAGCAGCAGTTTCATGTTTCGCCACATAACTGTAAAAATAAACAACATTGGTGTGGAGTGAAAACTGTGGATAAAAATGGGAATGTCACAGTTTGGCAGTATTTCAGATATTTAAGACAAAAAACTAATCAGTGATTATAGATAGACTGAAAAGAAACACTTTTATCATGATACACTTTTCAGCCGTATCGTCCAGCCACTAGAAGATGTAAAGAAATCTGAGGATAACAATAACAGCCAAAGGCAACTCTACCATCGGTGCCCAACAAAAACATCTGCACCCGAACCTCTGCTCTTATTTCTACCAACCCTACGGCTGTTTCAGGTTCGGCTCATGTTTTCCCACAAAAGTGCGAACGGAACAGGAAGTCACCCAGACTGATGGGTGACTCACTGATGGGACTGTTCTGGTGTATCACTCAAACGAAAAGCTCAGCTATCGGGAGTTTTTCTGAGTATGGCGGCATTCTCTTGACAGCAAACGGAATGCTAAGTAACTGACTGAATGGTGAATTGGGTGACAGAAGGATTATTACTACATTTTATAATTATCAATGTTCATAGTGATATAATGGGTTGAGTGCAGTACCTGAGACCAGAATGGTCCATGCGGTCGGAGAGGGGTCCCGACGGCTGGAGGTAGGCTGCTGGACGCCCCGCCTGAGGGCCCCTGCGGATTAGCTTCCCTGTGACAGAGTCGTAGGTCCGGGCCTCTGAAAACACCCCTCGGGGTCTGTGGTGGACGGGAGCTGGCTGGAAGACGGCTTTCTGCAGGGAGCCCTGGTTGTCGAGAAAAGCGGCTGGGCTGTTGCTCCTTCAAGAGACGGAACTGGGAGTTTAACTCCGTACTCTGGTTCGTACATGTTTAGCTGCTAACAGATTAGCCTGGGAGATCATGGTTCTGGTACCGTGGCGTCCTGGAGTAATCCTCCTTCAGGGGGTACAACTGCTCCTCCACCCGCTCCCAGCGCTCCAGGCAGCTCCACAGCCAGTCGGGGTTGACCACATGGAGGTGCTTGCAGCCCTGTGCCTGCCGTACCTTCTCGGTTCCTGCGAGAACCACAGATGTAAGGGGTTTGGTGAAACATTAGCTCACAAGGCAGAACAAATATGGGGTGTATGAGGAAAGGATATTTTTTGAGGGAAACTTGGAATGCAAATAATTTGTTTTCACATAAAGGCTGCAAACACTAGAATCAATAGAAGAATCTATTCTAGTGGTGGACACTGCTAACTAAAACGTAGGTTGTGTCAACTACAACTACACGAAAACATTAGTTAAGTCAACGCTAAAGCTCTACACAATCACGGCATTTTCTCAAAGCTAATGGTAAAGTGGTAAACAGGGTATTTAGTTAATGCTAGTGGTACAAAACATTGTATTTAGTTTAAGCTAATGCTAAACTACTGCACATGGTTTTTCGTTAAAGCTAATGCTAAAGCGCTATGCCAATGTGGTAATCAGTGACAGCTAATGGTAAAGTGCTCCACAACACTGCATATAGATAAGGCTAATATGCTACACAACATGATATTAGCTAAGGCTAAATCACTATACCAACATTGCATTTAGCTGGAGCCAAAGATAAAGTGCAACACCTAAATGATATTTAGCTAAATCTAATGCGCTACACCAAAATGGTATTTAGCTAATGTTACAGCACTACACTGAACAGAATTTAGCTAAAGCGCCAACTTAAATTCTAATTATATCTGCCCTTGAAAGACCACAAGCACTAATTTAATTTTGACATAATTTACATGTTCTTTATTTTGTACATTCTTTATTTTGTTTCTGTATGTTTCTTATTTGAAGTAAAGTTATTGGGGGGAAAAAACCGAGAAAGTTAGGAGAGGAAAAAGAACTGCTGTCTAAACAGTCATCACCCACTTCAAAATAAAAACATGGGTGTAAACGTCTACTTGAAGAACAGTTGATAAACCAAAACTTCAACACAGACAACAAATTTAACTCAAGAGAGAGTTTGCAAAACAGCCAAGTAAATTAACAGTTCAGAATAAAAAAATAGGGGATGCTAAGTGCATAATTATTTCCAAAGTTAGCAAAAGCGCTAAACAAAAACTTAGCTCCGCCTTTAGCGCATTAGCAGAAGTTTGCCCGACAAAGTTTGTATATATTGAAGAGTTTCTGTCAAAATCTTAGTAAGGTTGCCTAGTCATTGAGTTTGGAAAAACAATGTACCTGCTCCACCTGGAACCTGAATTACCTTGAACATAAAGGTGCAGAAGGCTTTAACTAGCATAACCTGCTCATCATGGGGTTGCCATCCATGATTGTGGCTCTGGATCCAAAGTGTTTCCACATAAATTAACAAACGTTACGTCTTTAGCTTGGAAAACGCTACTGCAGCAGTGGATGCTGGTCAATGTCCGACTTTCTCAGGTATGAAATGCTAACGTAAGGTAAAATCATGAGTTAAAAAACTTTTACTCCATTTACTACAATATTAACCAGTAGATTTGGCCGTTGTTGTTGGCTAAGTGACTAACAAACTTCAATTTGGGGCAAAATAAATGCACCTTATTCCCTGACAGCCAGAGTCAGTGAGCTTCATGAAAATATAAAAGAAACGTGAATCTAACTGTAGAACACACAACTGTGCTGCGTTTGTATCATCCATGTCTACGTACCTGCCCTCGCTGCAACTAGATGTGTCGTCCGGTTGGGGTGCTGAGAGTTGAGGATCAGACTCTTGCCGATTTTGGCCCCCAGGGCTTTGGCGTGGTAGAACTCCCTTGTCCTCTCCATGGGATAGTTAGTGGGGTAGAGTCCGCTGAACACGACCGTCGTGCCCTCCAGAGTCTTGCTCTTCAACTCTGGGACGATCCTGCGGATGTCCGGCATCTCCGACGCCTCCTTCTTCAGGTAGGTCTCGTAACGGGCAAAGTACTCTGAGTGGATCCGTTCCAGCACCTCCTCCAGGTAGATGAGGTGATCGTCCTGGTCGTTGTCGGTCTCTTCCTCTTCCTCTTCGTCTTCCATGCTCTGATCCAACAGCTCCTCTCCCACCGTGACTCCGGACTGTTCGCTGTTCTGGGACTCGGTTTCCGGTTCTCTCCTCTCTAAACAGCCGTTGCCCAGTTCGGGGTCAGGCAGGACGACGCCTGGGTGTTCTGCCGAGTCCGAGCTGTTCTCGACTTCACAAGAACCTTTGCTGTCCCCGTCCTTCGTCACGTCCTCGTCAGAGGGCTCGTGTCTGTCTCCTTCCTGTTCAGACTCCTTTGTCGTGCAAGTCCCACTTTGACTCTCGCCGACTAGCGAGGCGGGCTTTCCTGTAGCTGATTCACTGTCGCTGTCACTAGAAAGGTCAAAATCAAAGTTATTGGAGTCATGGCTCGGTGCTGAGGAGTTGGCACCTCCCTGAGCCTCTTCTGTCCTGTTACCACCATCCTCTTTAACATCTTTTCTATCCTCCACCTGAGTGTCCTGTGGTTTCTGCCCGGATTCTGAAACCTTTTGACTGGAGTCTGACCCTCGACTCCGTCTTGCCTCCTCCTGCTCCTCCTCCACAACCCCCTGTGTCCTTTCACTGGCAGCTCCTTCCTGAGAAGACTGAGGTAATGAAAGCTCTTCCTTTCCTGAAATGCCTGGCTCCTTTGACCGTTTCCTGAGGCCATTATTTTGCTCATCAGCACCAATCGCCTCCGCTTGTTCTGTGCTCTCTGTCGGCCGACTCGAAGGGCCTCCAGCTGGAAGACATGAAAATCCGATCACAAAAACAAACAAACAAGATGTCAGGGTGAAGTAAGATCTGCTGATGAACTTGGATGTACCTCATTGTGTGACGGAAATAAAATCAAACATGGTTTTTGACACTTTTTTGAAAATGCACAGAAATGTGCCCTTTATAGAGGATGCTCAATAGAAAGTGGTTGTTGAAAGTAACATAAAAAGTCCCCGTTACAGTTTGAAGAATGCTGTGAGGTATGTTACCACATACAGTGGCGCTGGTCCGAGCTAAAGATATGTGAAGCTAAAACCTGGGGGGAAAAAACTGTTAGAGGCTGCAAAAGACTTGAGGCGGTTCTCCTCTCAGCAGGATAACCACCCTAAACACACATTCAGAGCTGCAATAAATTTTTAATCAAAGCATGTTCCGTGTTTGAATGATCTAATCAACCCCAACACATAAATCTGACTGCCAAATTGTTAAAATTGCTGTTCTCAGGTGCAGCGTTTCCCCCAGAAAGCTTGCTGAGCGCGGTGGTAGAGCCGCTGAGGCAGTCCACCATCGACCCACCAATTGTTTATATTCAAAAAAAGTTAAAAATTGACAGGAAATCTGAAAATATGCCGAGGTATTTATATGCTGACAACCAACTATAGAGTCTTAAAGAAGCAAACACAAACAGTTACAATTCAATCACTTTTTTGGATTTCATTTAAATCCTCAATGGATCTTAAATCAAGTAATTCTGATTAAAAAGTAAAATTAATTAAAAGAAATATTACCTAAAATGGAAAATGGTAAGTATTTGCGTGATTAACTTAATATTCTTATGATACAAAATTAAAAATTCTAATATTTACTGTGTTTAGTTTTCTTGTTTTTTTCTGTATTTTGATTTGCTGGTTGTAATTGGCTGTTTTTTTTTTTATCCACAATTTGCAGGGAATACTCTGATTGGGTGAAAAAGGCATGTTTGTGATTGGCTAGTGAAGTGGCTCATTGACATACACTTTTTCAAGCTGCAAGCACAGACACAGAGCTAAGTGTGTGTGAGATGTAAACACACACAACAAACATTATTCTTTGTTCACAAATATATATGAGCTCAAATCAGTCTTTTAGAGGTTTGTGTTCAGCGCACTGTGATGTTTTATACTTGACGTATACGATAGTTCTTTGGCGATAAAAGCCCCGGTACATGTGAACCTGCTCTGCAAGATCACCTTCCAAATACATGATGTTTAATAAAAGGTGGCTCACACAACCCTGTGTTTGCTATCACTCTTAATGGTGTGTGAAAAAAACATATTATACGATAATAAAAAACAAAGCTTAGCCTGGTGGGGGTTGCAAGTAAAGCCTGGTGGCCCGCCAGAATTATGCTAGGCTGCGGAAACCTGTAGATGCTCTCCATCCAACCTGAGAAAAGAAATCAGGAAAGACATTCAGTCTCTAGATGTGGAAAGCTGGTAGGAAAATACCCAGAAACAATTGCAGCTTTACCTGTAGCAAAAGGCGGTTCAGCAATGTGTTGACTCAGGGAAGCTCAAAATAAATTTTTCTGATTTTGATTTGGAAAAACCGTTTATCATTTTCATTTTCCTCCCACTATACAAGTATGCATTGCTTTGTGTTCATCCATCATAAAAATCCTATTGAACTACATTATGGCTATAACAAGACAAAACATGAAGGTACAGGAGTATGAATCCATCGGCAACTAAATGTCTTGCGATAACGAAACCCGACAGTCTGACCGCAGACCTATTAGGAAAGTTGTCTCCAAGTAGATCAATCAGCAACTTTCCTCTTCCTAGATGCCCAAAGTTGCCTGAAGTTCCCCTCTAATACACTCCGCAAAGAGAATTGCTTAGATTTCAGCACAGCGAGTGCAGCTCTGCCTTCGCCCCGTGTTGGCAAACACTTCTTGGAGGAGAAGACTCCTGCGAGGCAAATTCAATTCCTCTGGGAACGCTGAGTCACTCGGCAGCCAGCGACTGTTTGAGCGTGAAATATGTGAGGAGATAACCTGTCAACAAGGCAGACTAGGAAAATAAAAAAAGATTACATAAATAAAAGTTGCCTTGTTCAAAGTAAGTATACTGTGTCTTTTGAAACCACTGGGCTGAATGGACAAGATATGGAGGCGTAATAATCGGAGGAGACAGGGCACGCTACAGCAGTTTGGGGTTTGTACCGGCACTAAGAACACGAAAGCGGTAAATTAAACCATGGACAACTGCTTGCATGAACGGGGGGCAGAGTTTCTGTCCAATCAAATCTCTGCAATTACTTTTTATAGTCAACTAGAGAAAGGCAATAAATCCACCAAATCTAATCAGACATGGTCAAACAATAACGGTTCAAGGTGTAGTTTTTAAGTGTTTCAGAAAAGAAAAAGAAAAAAACGTTCTTGTACCTTTCTTGGCCATCTGAGCTTCTCGTGATCCCGGCGGAGCGTTGATGTCTCCGATGCCCTGGAAGTAGATGTACTTCTTCACAGTGATGAGGTTCGGTGCAAACTTCCAGACGTCTTCCCGGTCGTCGATGATGCAGACCATGGAGTCGCCGCAGGGGAACAGGTTCCTGTAGAGGGGAAAAAATATATATATGTGCTTTATTAAATACAAAGTAAACATCTGCTGCTGTTGAAATCAGACATTTATATACCCTTGTTTTCATGTTTGACACCAAATCGGACAGAAGTGTTCCTGTTTCAGTTCAGTTAGAATTTTTACAATTATTTCAGTTTGCTAAGCGACAGAATAATGAGATTTTTTTTATAACTTTTATTCCATTCAATCTACATTAAATATTTCTTAGAAAATAATAACATTTTAGTTAAAGACACACCTTTGGATGTATTTTAAGATCTCACTCAGGAAACAAAGGTGTACTTTTTCACGGACGTGTGTAGTCTAGAGGTGCGCCGATTGGAGTTTTTTTTTTTTTTTTTTTTGTCCGATCACCAATCTTTAAAAAGTCTGACCTGCCGATTACAAAGTCTTTATGTTGTCAAGCTTAACCGTAGTTAGCCACGCACATGAACACAGTAGTTGATTTTCAGGTCTATGTGGAAGTAGATCGGGTTGGTTTCGTATCAAAGTATTGGCCGATTGCTCCAAAATTAAGGAAATCGGTGTGGATTTATTGGTGCACTCCGAGTGTAGTCTGATGATACCTAAATTGAAGCATTTGGCCACAACGACCAACATAAAAGGAAAGCTCAATAGTCTGAGAACACTATTCCAAGGTGATTTTCGCGGCAGGAGAGACTGGTGCACTTCACACATCATGAGGAAAGAAAATGATGTGGAGATACTAAAGCAACATCTCAAGTCGTCAGCCAGGAAGTCTTATAAACGGACAATGACTTTGTCTGTGGCGTCATATTAGTGATAAAGTGGCTAAAGGACAAGAACGTCGATGTTTTACAGCGGCCAACACAGAGGCCTGATCGCAGTCAGACGGGAAATCTGTGGGCGGAGTTGGAGGAAAACAAACCTGACTCAGTTCTGTCAGGAGGAACGGTCACAATTCCAGCAAACTACGTTGTTTGTTGATGGATAACTTAAGACTTTGGCCCATGTCATACATTTTAAGACGGTTCCACCAAACAGGAAAGAAAAGTAGGTGTCTAAACTTAAAGAAAAGCATTTAGCTATTAAACCTAATGTTGGTAATCCTCCTAAAACAAAAAAAATTGTCTGATTTCATGCCAGACAAAGGAAAAAACAAGGGAAATTGATATCTATACAGTGGATGTAAATATCTCATTTAAACTGTATCTGTTTTTTAAACAACAGCTCAGAAACATCATCATGTGTGCTGACAGAGCGCGTCTCTCACCTAAGATTCCCTGTCTTGGAGAACGGATCTATGCATTCGTCTCTAGAAAGGATTCTGTGGGAGAAAAGTTTCTTTTCGGGATCCAAGAAGCCTAGAGAGGAAGAAGAAGAGATGTTTGATTTCTGTTCCGTCTGAATTATATTCTCCATTTGTAGGTTCTCGCAGAGTAGATTGATTTCAACAGAAACTTCATTTTGAACGCAGTCTAACGTTTGCTGGGTTTCTGAAAGGAAATATGCTGCGCGTTATGAAAAATAAAATTAAAAACGCTACAACTGCTGCTGATAATAACCACTTTCAAACAAGCTGAACTCTCTGCAATGAGGTCAGCAGCAGAATCCAATTCAACCTGCATTAAACATTCATCGTGGAGGCAGAAACAAGCTCTGGGCCGGGGCTGCTCTTATTATTTATACCGTAACAAAAGACATCAGCATGAATACCAAAAGGATGCTGCATAAAAGCGCCATCTAAAACCTGATATACAGCAGCGAAATGTTTATACTAAGAAGAAAAGCATCCAAGAAAAACAATAGAAAAAAAATCTGCTGGAAATCAGTTGTAGAAACTTTGTCCTCCCCAGAAAGAACCAAAGCTGAGTTGGACTCTAGAGCGTGAGCAGACACCGCCCCCTGATGGACACTAGCAGGAATCGCAAGTTGATGACTGTCAAATCTTAATCATACAGGTTTTTTGTCCTTCAATTTATTTTTTTTTACGTGAACATCTAAAAAAAAAATACTTAGTGTGCATTTTGCATTAAACCCCCTTTATTCTGAGACCCCTAAATAAAATCCAGTGCAAGTAACCTCAAAAATGCAGTGACTGCTATTCATCTTTACCGTATAGTTTGTTTGTTTTGCAATTTTCTGCCTTACTTATTTATCCAAGCAAAGGAGAATTTTCAAGAAATACTCCAGACGAAAAATACCAGTCTGTGATTGGCTGGTGATGTTTTACATTTATATCAGCTTTATAAAGTTGTAAGCGCAGACACAGATCAAAACGCGTGCCAGTACGTGCATTGAGCGAGTGTGGGCAAGATGGAAACTCACTCAACTCGTTCTTTGTCCACAACAGCATATGCGCTCACATCATATGTGCGTTGAACACAAACCTCTAAAAGCGTGACTGTGACTCAGACTTTATTGTTGCGCTTTTGTGGGTTTGTGTTAAGTGTGCGCAAGCCGAGAAAGCGGTGAGGCTTTTAAACTTGACGTGTAGGTTATCCAAACGAAGACAGCCTTCTTCGGCTTATAATGCAAATACCAGTAGAGGTGAAGCTCCTCTGCAAGGAGGTTCACCTAATAAACCATTCCCAGTTCAATGCTTCAATTAAAGACAGCTTAAACCGCCTTTACTATCACTGTTACTGGTGTATAAGTTGTTTTGTTTTTTCCCAAGTAAAAAAAGCAAACAAAGTTTAGCCTGGCAGAGGGGCATGTTAAGCCTGGCAGCCCGCCAGGTTTATGATATTCTAGGGGAAACCCTGTACACTGAATTCTGCAACATGACAAAACATGGAAGAGTTCCCGGAGTGTGGAAACTATTCCAGGGTACAGCAGATAATATAGTTTTAGTTGTGAGGAAACGGTAATAAGCCCATTACCAGCGATGGTGTGTGCATATAAACGGCTCCCGAATGTGAAGACGTGCAGCTCGTAGAGTTTGGCGATTTTCTCCAGGAATTCCTTGCAGTGCGGCCGTAACCGCGTGTGGAGCATGGGCTCCCCCCGACCGAGCTGGAAGTGGAAGATTCCCTGAAGGAAACATTTTTTTTTTTTTTTAATGGTCGCCACGAGGTTTAGCAGTGAAACAGTGGAGCAGTAGGTGGGAGCGGTACCTTGTTGGACAAGCACTGGCAGTGCTGCTCAGTGGTGTGGATCAGCGTCTGGTCCAGGTCCACCATGAGGACCAGCTTTTTGTTACGGTGCAGTCTCTGCTGGTCTTCTCGGGCCAGCTGTTTGGCTTGCTGTTGTTGGGGAGAGAAACAACAAACTCTCACAACAGTTTCCTTCATGTTTCTTTTCTTTTGGTTTATTCAGTGAACTTCTTCATCCGGTGCAACTAGGGCCTGGGAGTTTCTCAAACAATCTGCTTGTGGCAAACAGAAATACAACAAAACTTTACAGTAGAGCGGTTGGTCAATCAAAGTATCGCCGTCAAATGACTCACCTCTGAGCTGACCATCAGTTCAGGGACACTGTGCACCATGGAGACTGTTGCTGTGGAGACGGGACTTTGCTGGTTCCCATTAGTCCCGTGCAGCCTGAAAGGGAAATAAAAGGAGTAGGAGTTCTGCGTTTGTGCATTTCTAATGTCCTTGAACATACTGTGACTGGATGGATACACCATCAACAGTTGCTATTCCAAGAACTCATCTCCTGCAGTGGTTCACTTGGGGCTGTTTGTAGCTACTTGTTACTTTATTTTTTTGTCCTACAAGAACACAAAACATCCAAAACCTCAAAGTTCATAGTCATGCAGCAGACTGGATGACTCATGAGCAAACATGAGCAACTAAATAATTCAACATGGTCGCCATGGAAAGACCATTTTTGCACTAATATTGCAAATATTTTTCACAGATTAATACTTTTGGTGACAAAAGTATTTGGTGTCAATATACTTTTGATATATTGGCACCAAATACCAATATACCAAATATATATCGGTATATATATTTACCCACTTCGCTCCAAAACCGTGACGAAGAGATTCAAACGCCACAAAAGCTGTCATAGTCCAACCATCGCACCGCAAAGTTCAACAATCCGTTTTGTCCCACAAACCCTCACAAAACGCCGCAAAATTCAACACCCTGCTGTTAACACTTCACAACAACTCATAGGCGGAAGTAAGAGCGCTGCCCTCCACAAATAACAATCCGGGCGGAACACGGTGAGCTACATAATAAAACATCATTTAACGAAACTTCGAGGCAGATAAATTTTTCTCGAGGAATTTTAATAACTGAGATATTCGAATCATTCGAGGAATCATTTCAGCCCTAGTTTTAAGCTACACATAAAACAAATGACTGAAAGCTAATGTTAAACCACAAAAAAACAAGCAAAACAAATAGCAGAAGCTAACGCTGAACTGCTACACATGTTATAATCAGCGGAAGCTAATGCTAAACCACTAAGCACATAAAAATAATTACGACCCGATGATGAGTAGAAGTTTTAAAATTTTACAGTAATATGCTGCAATATAGATTATTTCAGGATAACCAACTCTACTGTGGTGTCTGATGCCACTTCATGGCAGTATGTGACACAATAGCCCAGGGAGCTAGCTGAGTGTCATCCGAAATGCTACACTGCTGTAGAATCAGCAACCAGTTTCTCCTTAAATGAAGAAAAGAACCTTACTGAGTCAGGTCCTGGCCGCATTCAGCGCACAGACCCTTCATCACTATTGGATGGCTGCATTCTTCGATCCTGACAATGACGCCCCTAGAGACAGGAAAAAACAATGTGTGAAATTAGTTCAATCTAGATTAAAACTGTTACATTTTTGTTGCATAAACACTGGAAAGCTCTGGGTATTTCCTTTGGTCTGTACGCTGACAATCACTGGCTTTATTTGCCAATTAAACATTTGAATATTTATTTGATCAGACCAATCCTCAAAAGTTAAGACAAAGATGGCTCAAAATATTTGGAAAGGGTGTACTTATTTTTTTTTATTTTATTTTGTTTTGCAATTTGACTTTATCATCTTTGTTTCAAAAATGGAAGTCTTTGTGTTTCACTTGTGTTTGTGTGAAAAACGGACTAATAGGCGCCCCAAACTGAGCTTTGTTGCAAAGTGTAAAATAAAGAAAAAGGAATCTCATCGTCCACAACAAACTGACTGCAGCACAAAATAATGGAAAGGCGCAAAGTCCAGACCTCAATATGACTCTGTGCTGGTAGTTCAACCGAACCTCGATGAGCCCAAACGACCTCGTAAAGATGAATGAGGCCAAATTCCTCCACAACAATGGGAGAGACTGATAAAGAAAAACCCTGCTGCTGAAGGTGCCGCTCCACCGTGGGCGTACTTACTTTATCCACACGGGATCTTTGCATTTTCACTTCATCTTTGCTCATGAATAGCAACCGTGTCAAATCTGCTGTGTGCGTCCATACGGTTCCTGTTTGTTTTAAAGAAACGTGAATTCTACAATATTATGTACATAACGTACAACTAATTTTTCAAAATGCATTAAAATAATAAATTATTTTAGTTTGTAAGCAATAGGCTATTTTTGCATATCGTGGACTTCTAAAATACAGATTAAGTTACAATATCTTCAAAAAGTTTATTTATTTCAGTTTTTTTATGCAAAAAAAACATGGAACGCACAAATTTTAATTAAATATATTGCTAAATTTTATTAAATGTGGCTTACAGTTTAGCTTCTCAAAAGGTTTGAATATTGCATAAGGCCTTACAAGCTTTACTTCCATTACAAATGTGCACAAGACTTTGTCAATATTCTTATAATGTTCCATCAAAACGCAATTTTGCAATATCTGTGTTTCCATTAAACAGGAAATGCAATTAAAATCACAGGTGAATGAATCTGTTCATGTGGTAAGTCATCAATAGACATGCCCCCCCATCCTCCTCCTACCACTTCCTGTCGTCGTTTTCGTCTTTTCCACCAGTAGTAAAATCCGGTTGTTTATCACTTGTGTGAAGTGTTTCCACTGCTGTTTTACGAAGTACGATACAGTGGAGTTACTGTCCTTCAGCTCAAACTGAGCTATCAGACGTTCCAAATACTAAAAGCTTTTGGTCCAAAGTATCCAAAATTGTTAAAGAAAGCTGGACATGAGCAGGGATTTCACTGCTCCAACTTCACTTACAAAGGATAAGTTGATTCATTAGACTATGATACACCAACAGTCTTCAGTCAGAGGCTCCCTCGGAGAAGTTGGAAGACTGACTGCTACTGCGCATCCTTCCTGCCCAGGTAATCATTGTCCTCAGCGACTCTTTGATGATATATGATATGAGTTATAGCAACATGTAATTTACCTTTGGAATACTTAACTGTATTTCCTTTTATTTAATTGAATAATATCACTAAAAGATCATTAAAATTTTCAAATGGCTTGGAGAATTGAAGAAATTTCGCAAGGTAGAGTGGAGGAAGTATTTCCAACTCAAAATGTGAGATACTGACACATGTGTAGTAAACAGTTTGGAAATTATTTATTATGATTAAATTATTTATTATGATTTACCTTATTGACTTAACACAACCTTAAATTTTAACACGGTTGTGTATACTTTTAATAAAGTAAAACTTTGAGGGGGTGTACTTCTTGGTCCTCCTCATGTAAAGGAGTGAAAAACATTACTAGTGCTATTTATTTCCAAACTAGTTTTTTCCAAACCTCAATACTGGAACCTCTTCCCGAAATAATTTTCCAGAGGTATTGTAGGCAGACGGTGTTAAATTCTGAATAATTTTGTAACATAAAAAACGGCGGGAAACGTCCGATCCGAGCACAGTCGGTTAAACTTAATCTTGCCTTCCACCTGTCAACCTCCTCAGCTCCTACACGCTCCCTGGTTGTCAGGTCAAGCCATAACAACGCGAGACAGCGCTACATCTGGTTTGCTTTTCAAAGTAAGAGCGAACACTGAGATTCTAGTGGAATTAATTTGTATCAACAAGTGTCAACGCAGTCGTTTGCTTATTTGTTTATATTCTATTTAACTTGTATCATTTTTAATATAATAGTTAAAAGGTCTAGGAAGGCTGTGTGACATTTTGCTCAAATACACTGCTTTTACTTTGAAGGTTCTAGTTAAAAGGCTCTTAATTTGTGCCACCTTGACAGTGGAAGATGAGCTAAAACCAAATTAGCATTGTTAGCTTCTAAGCTAACAGCCGTGTTTAACAGGGTGTTGTCGGGAGCTGCAGCTGACATACTGCCCGTAGCCTTTCCGTGCAGGTCAACTAACATGAGCTAAAATTAGCAGGTAGAGTCAGTAACTCACCCGGGAGGAATTATTTGTCCTGGCTGACAGCAGAGCTCCTTCACCACTCCAGCACGGTCCGATTTCACCTTCTTCTCTGGCAGCCTAGCAGCAGCCTCCGTCTCCTTATCCTGAGCTATGAGAGCACATAAGGCAAGAACCGAGTCCACGTTCACGAGAGACCCTGGCTTGACCTTCCACTCCAGGAGCCGGAGCGGAAGAGCTCCGCTTGGCCAACGCATGTCAGCCACCTGCACCGTGGGGCCCTCAGCTGCGGCGGCTGCTGCTGCACCACCACCACCGCCGCCGCCGCTAGGATCTGCTGGAGGACCCTCCATCTGTCCCACTCTGCTCCAAAAACACCTCTTGTTTTCAACCACTCTCCGCCTACAACGTATTTAAACTCCCCACAGCGCCAAGTGGCTCATTAAAACATGCAGACTGCCGCTCTCGAAGACAGCTAAAAACAAACGTGCAGGCGGTTATAAGCCCCTGAAAGTGTACACGGTGAAGCTCCGTTCGCTCTTCCCGCTCGTAAACAGGAAAGCGCAACGCTGCAGAGACACGGGTCGCGAAGCTTCCGGTGGACAGGCGGCATAAACAAGACACTACACTTCAAAATAAAAGCACATATCAACGTATGTATTATTGGTTTCGTTTAAGCTATTTTTCATAAACCACTCCTCTGATCAGTATGTAACTCTAAATACTGTTATTGACAAATAAATCACAAATTAATAAATGTATACAAACAGTTTTACCGTTTTTTTGTTGTTTTTTTTGTGTTGTTTTTTGTTGTTGTTGTTTTTTTTTTTACTTTCCAAGTTACTTAAATATATTTGCGACTTTTTGAATTCTCTAATTTCTACCATGTGGGGGTCTGTTGCTCAAATGTTTCGAGTCAAAATTGCTGTCATAGGCTTGGCTCAAAACAAATAATGTGAAAATTACCTGTCATGAGGAGATTGGAGCGGAATACTGATATGCTGCAGTTATTGTTATTGAAGGTAATGATAACCTTCAGTAAATCTGATTTATGCGAAGAAGTGGTGGGATGCGAAGAAAAAGAGACGTAACCACAGTGATAAGTAATCACAGTGTCGGGACACACCTCCTTTTAATGACATTTTATTATGAAATCTCCAACCAAAGAGTAGGCTTGCAAGATAGTTCACTGTCTGAATGGCTGTATCTGGGAATCGCGTCACATCCTAGCTGTGCACGTTCTAGTTTCAAGACAACAACAAACTTTGGGGTTGTCTTGAAAACACAATGGAAATGAGTTTATTTACATAGTGAAAACAAATATTGCCTGAAGGCACTTTAGGAGGAAAACTTTCACAATTTATTTCCAGGTGTACAGAAACAGAATAGAATAGAATTAGAAAGAGCCTTTATTCTCTCGCAAGGGGGAAATTCGGAGCAGCAACAGATAATAATATTAAACTTTGATAGATATTAGTGAATTTAATCCATACTGACTGATTTAACTGCTTGACTTTCAAGTTTGACGAAACCACCTCTTTACGTACTTTATTTCGATTATTTTAGTTACAAATGTGCAAAAGGGCATTCAAATACATATAATAAAGGATCTGTTACAACAACGAAAAAGGAAAAATAAAAGTAAACAAAATAGCAAATGGATCCGCTTATGAGATAAAGCTAAGTTTCTTAATAAGAGCTACTGTTTCTGATTATTTCAATTAAGTTTTTTGAACGGGATTTTCTAGCGAGCCAAAAAATGTCTTTGGATAGCGGAAATACGTCAGCAACACCTAGAATTGTAACTGCGTGAGTCTCACAGGAGAGAAACTTGACGCTGCCTGACCTCTCTCGAGCAGTTATCTGGAGTAAACGGAGACGGAAGTAGACAGGCGATCTTCATCTTGGACTCACGCAGAGAATACTCTTTGAGTGACCAGTATGCTAGTAGCCAAATGAGGTGCTGCGGCCGCCTGGAGGGCAAACCTGTGGTTGCTACTAGCCTCTGCTGTAATCACTGTGGGGAACCATGAGAGGGGAAGCATCGAGAGTAAGCATATTTTTAGTACTTTCGCACAGACCGATAGGGTTATTTCTTGAGGCCAGCTAGTTGACTAACAGCTAGTCATTACTCACCCTCATGTTTTTCTCTTATGACAGCGTTTTCATTCAAATCACTGGAGAATATTAATGCCGCAATCTTTTCATATGCAAAATTTCGAGTGTTTTTCTAGTTTTCCCGTCAGTTTGGCAGATGGCTGAAGCAGCACCAGGGTTTGATAGTTAACTTCTGACTTGTCCTCTGCGTGTTGGTCGCGATCCTCCTCCAGAATCGCCCTCCTTGCTGTCTAAAGTTGGAGAAGGAACCCTGTTGCATTAATGTCCGTGCTCAGGTCATTGACATCCCCGTTATCTGGGTATCAATTTGTCAGCGGTAGAGACATTTTGTCCCTCATATGCAGACAGCCAACAAAAACAACAGTTCTGGCCTTGGTAGGAGTCTCCCCCCTTGCATCCTTCCCAGCATGCAAACACACGCGGCCGGTGTGGGAGGCTGGGTCTGCTCAGATAGATCCTTCTCAGGGTCCACAGTTCACTTTCAGTTGCCAGCCATCAATCACACACACACACGCACACACACCTGGTTAATAACCAGATAATATGTATGTTATAAAGACCACCCCCCCCCCCCTTTAGTTGTATGTAGGGTTGGTAATATGGCTTAAAAATAAAATCTCTGACAGATCCGACATCCAATATTTTTTCTAAGTGGCTTTTATTTCAGTCATCTCTTCTGCGAGTTGTACAACAGACAGGGTAGAGATTGTTCTTTTATTCCGAGAACCAGGTTATAATATTAGCAGAATAAAGACCAGGTGCATCCAAATGTGTGGGGGGAGGGAGGGAATTCCACATTTTCCAAAAATTAAATCTTCAAAACCAAAACTTCAACCAACCCTAGTTATACGATGAAAATTCTTTGTTTTTACTGTAGCTTAGATTATGCAATCATCATCTGGCTCTCCTGCGAAGACATCCACATAATGCCCGAACAACCAGATCCCTCAGCGTCGTCAGGTATTGCTTCAGGTCCTACTTATGCGATCTGGACGGCCGTCCATGATGGATGTCCTTCTCCTTGATGAAGTATGTTCTGTTTCCAGGCAGGGGAAGCGAGGGGGGCTGCTTTGGAAGACCCTTCTCGGTCTCTCTGTGGGGGTTCCCCTGGCAGTAGGCGTGAAGTACGCCACTGCAGAGCCGAGGCAGAGAAGGAGGATGAGGATTGTGGTCGAGGGATTTGGTCGTTTCTGCAGGTTTGTTGCGTACATGCGTGCATGCAGGGTTCCTACTCACGTCTTAAAAAGTATGGAATACATTTTGTTTTTATTTTCCAGGTCTGAATTAGCATGGAAAAATCTCCATGTTTCTGAAATGTAGTTTATTTGTGTGTCACGTTTCAGCAACGAGGCAGCTCAAAGTGCTTTACAACATAAAAACATAATTATGAAACAAGCAATAAACATTACATTTTGTAAAATGGCGTCATCAAAATCATCAAGTGAATATACATCGAATAAGATAATCTACTAATCAAAGGCAACTCTAACCAGGTGGGGTTTTAGCTTTGATTCAAAGGAAAAAAAGCATCTTTGACCAGATCATAATCTTCTACTTAACATAATATTCAGCAGGCCCAAACAGGTATTAGAACCAGCAGCAGAAATAGGGTGCGATAGTAGACCTTTAGGAAAATAAAATTACATTTGTGACCCAGCGAGGCAATCCAGAAGCAGCTATCTCTATCTCTTTTTTGTTTTGTTTTAATATTTCCACGTCCAAATTACAAGCGACGTCTGATGTGTGTGCCTCCAGGTCTCTCTCTGTAGGGATCTTCATCTCTATGGATTACTGGTGGACCAACAACGTGGCTGTGCGTGGGATGGACGAGGTAAGATCCATGTGGAGACAACTGTTATTAAAATCTTTGGACTGTGGGATCTTGAGATCCTCATCATGCTATATAATAACTGATGATAGTAAAGCATATTTATTTTATCACGTCCATAGTACCCTTAAGAGATTCTCACTACGTTCAGTCATTCACCAGTTCATGCACACAAACTCCCACCACCAACACCGTCTTCCCTGCAAATTAGGCTTTAAGCATTTGAAAAGTAAAAAAAAAACACACACAAAAAAACAGTTTTTATATATAATACATCAGCTATTGATGTTGTTTTTACTATCAGTATAACAGTTTAACTGAAACGGCAACATTAGCAACAGTTCGTAACGTGAGGCTTTCACACCGTTACTTTGTGGTAGTGATGGCCAGATAAGGCTTTTCAGACATGCTCAAGTGTTTTGTATTTGGTGACATCTAGTGGCCAAAAATGTGAAGCGCAGCTTCACTCTACAACCTGCCCCTCTCTGTTGAGCAGACGGCTCAACAGAGAGCTTTCTTATGCAATTCCACTCGATTCTCCTCTCCCTCGTGCTCAGTCTGGGCTTTCTCCCTTTGAGTGAGATTTCTCCAGTAGAATTCCAACTGGGCCAATCAGCAAATGGCAGGAGAAGTAAGTTGTGAACGATGACGTTTATTTTCTGCAGCGTTTTAGAATTGTAGTCTGCCTGTACTGTTAGCAATGGCAGCGGAGGAAGGGAAGTCCATGTTGGCAACTCTTCCAGGTACTGAATTAATATAAACAGTCATCTTGGCTCGGCACTTCTCACTTCGCAGTGGAGGATGGTTGTTTACAGTGCAGGACATGTCCAGTAAACTTCATAGAGTCAAACTGGTGCATTGCATATGTGTCACGGACAAATGTTAGCTATTGAGTAAAGTTGAAAACTTCAATAGAATCCACGCCTCCAGTAAGCAGGCTGTTCTCAATGGCCAAGGGTCCAGCCCTCTGTATTAAGGTAAACAAGGGGCTGGTTTTTACCAGGCTATGTGTTACTATGTATTTAGTTCCATCAATTTCACATAAAGTTTGATAGAAAGGGCCGTACCCACGGCACAATCCACCACCGCCATGTTTCACCATCAGGAAGGTCTATTAGTTAGTCTTCCATCAAAACAGGAGAACTCTATTTTCTCATTGACTCCTGAAGACAACTGGTTGCATTTAATTTTTGAATTTTATTGTGGATGTTGATGGCAATGATGTGAGGTGGAAGCAATGAATCTGAAGAGGTCTCAGTTTAACATCTTGACAGCAGAGATAATATTCTACAGTCGCATGTCCAGGTTGACATCATTGGCAAGTAGGGCTAATCCACCCTATTTACTTCTGCCACCCATCTCTGTCTGTCCGTATTGTTAGAAAGCCAGGCAGAGAAACGTTAGAGTTGGAGTAAACTTTGGTGTGTCGCAGATCCTAATGATCCTTGCGTTGTAATATGATAATGTGAAAAGGTACAAGAGTCTTTATTCAGAGGCCAAGTGTCAATGACAGCTGACGAAATGAAGAATCATGTGCGACTTCCGTCCTGCCCCCCTGCCAGAGCAGCCCATCCTACTTGTCCGAGATGTCAGCCTGCCACCAGAGGGCAGCAGACTACATGGTGGAAGGAGCCGTAAGAAACGGAGGTCTGTACATCAAGCTGGGGCAAGGACTTTGTGCCTTCAACCACCTGCTGCCCCCTGAATACATCCGCACGCTGCAGGTCTTGGAGGACCAAGCGTTAAACCGGAGGTACAAGGAGGTGAGTTCTGGAGCACAAACAGGACACCCAGTTCTGCAGGAGAGGGGTTTAATGTGTACATCTGGAACAGGTGGACGCTCTCTTCCTGGAGGACTTCAACAAAACCCCCAAGCAGCTTTTCAAGACCTTCGACTACGAACCAATCGCAGCGGCCAGCTTGGCTCAGGTTCACAAGGCGGAGCTCTACGACGGGACTCCTGTGGCGGTGAAGGTGAGCTGCACGAACACTGTGGGTCATCTGACTGTAAGCTTTTTGACCCGACATCTTGCACCACCCGTTACCCCCCCGTAGGTGCAGTACATTGACCTTAGGGACAGGTTCGACGGGGATATTAGAACTTTGGAGATCCTGCTGGATATAATCAAATTCATGCACCCCAGCTTTGGATTCCGATGGGTTCTTAAGGTCTGGAGATGTTGAATTTCTTTGAGATCTGCTGCTTCTGTCTGCTGACCAGTTCTCACTTTGGTTTCTGCAGGACTTGAAGGCAACTCTGGCTCAAGAGCTGGACTTTGAGAACGAAGCTAGAAACTCTGAGAGGTGCGCAGAGGAGCTAAAGCATTTTGACTTTGTAGTTGTTCCCAAAGTCTTCTGGGAGCAAACCAGTAAAGTAAGCTTTTTAATCAAACATAAAGAAAATAAAACCCACCTTCATCATCGGTTTCATTTAATAAATTTTTTGTCTGGATTAGAGGGTGCTGACGGCTGAGTTTTGCAGCGGATGCAAAATCAACAATGTGAAAGAAATCAAGCAGCAAGGAATAAGTTTGAAAGATGTGAGCTGATCTCTGGATACTGATTGTTGGAGTTCTTGATGTCAATCGTAACTGAGACATTGATGTATTTGTGTTCCAGACTGCTGACAAACTGATCCGAATATTTGCAGAGCAGATATTCTACACCGGCTTTATCCACGCCGACCCTCATCCTGGAAATGGTTGGTACATCCCGATTGTTGCTGATTGAACCGTTCATCACTTCTGACATAATGAAAACCACAACTGGGATTGTGGTACAGACAAGATATGTGTAGACATAAATATCCAGAACAAACCCCTTCTTGGAGTGATTTAATTTCAGATATGTTTTGGAAAAAGGTTTCCAGCAGTCTGGAAAGGTTTGGATTGGAGTTATTGTGTAGGTAGGAAGCCTGGAACAAGTTGAGTCATTATTCCTCTTAGAGTCAGCTTGTTTAGGTATTTTACAGGCTCAAACTTATGCCCATAAAACCTAGCTTAGAAAAAAACAAAACAAATTTTTTCTTTGATGTCAAAAAAAGCTAAGTGAGGTAGCTGTCTGAGCGTTTGTTTTTTCTCTGGCAGTTCTGGTGAGGCAAGGACCAGATAAGAAGGCCGAGCTGGTGCTGTTGGACCATGGCTTGTACGAGTTCCTCAGCGAAACGTAAGGCCTGAATACTTCTGTTTCCTGATGCTTTTGATAAAGCACATGTGGCTCTAACTGAGACCTCTGACCTCAGAGACAGAGAGGCTCTGTGTAAACTGTGGCGGGCTATTGTCCTGAGAGACGAGGAGGGAATGAAGACGTACTCCGATGCTCTGGGGGTCAAAGGTAACTAAAGATAAGGTTTTCAGTTCTTATGGTGCTTAAACCGAAGCTATAGAATGACTTGAGAGTATTTGCAGAGTACTTCCTGTTCTGCGAGATGCTGCTGCAGCGCCCCATCAACATGCGGACGCTAGCCCTATCCAACATCCTGAGCCGGGAGGAGACGGCCTACATGCGACAAATGGCCATCAACCGCTTCGAGAGCATCATGCAGGTGCTGAAGTCTATGCCCCGACCCATGTTGCTGGTGTTCCGGAACATCAACACGGTCCGGAGCATCAACATCACTCTGGGGGCCCCGGTGGACCGCTACTTTGTCATGGCCAAAAGGTAAAAAAGTTAGGGGGTTGTAGAAGTTCTTCTTCTTGGAATGACGTACTAGCTAAAAACACATTGCTTTATTTTAAGCTTACCTTTCAAAGATTCCCTTTGGGACTTTTTTTTCTTTACTTCCAAGTGCGGTGCGAGGCTGGGGGAAGATTCAGGCGGAGAAGACAGGGATCCTGCCCAGGTTACGGATCATCAGCTGGTGCAGGACAACATGGGAGAGCCTCAAGTTTCATGTAGCTTTAAGGTGAGCATCTTTTTATTCTCATCAAAAACAAGACTTGGGTCACTCATCCTTTAAAATCACTTGTTAGGTGAACCCAAAATTAGTAGTAATAATTTAAAAACCAATGAATAACAACAGTCTGTCTGTCTAGAGAAAGCAAACCTGATAATTAAAACTGTTTGTGTTGTTCCCAACATTTACAGTGGGGACACCTCTGGTTTAGGCCATAGCACTCAGAATTATCTAGTCAAAGTCCAGATTCATCGAACCATGGTGAATCTTCAGCAATAGTTGAAAGTTGCTGTTCAAATGTGCACTGATCAAACAGCGTGTCTGCACATTCTTATAAAGTCTTAAGTATATTATGAAATATAAATTGGCCTTTAATATGTTAATCTCACAGGTCTTAAATTTTGTGGCGTTAGGAACATTCAATCTCGCATATTGTGTATAAAAAACTACATATGTGGTATGTCAGTTTTCTTTTCTGTCAGCAAATGTTTGAGTCGCGCGCAGACATCTTCATCACGGTCGATGCTACCGCTAACTAGCTGCCAATACCCTCGCTAGCTAGCTTTTTTTGTGACCATCATGGGCAAGGGCAAATTTAATGTCAGTTGTCTGGACGATGTCCGTTTTCGCCATTGACTCACTTGTGTTGCTGATCCTTACGAAACTACACGCAGTCCGTGCAAAAAAATAAAAAATAAAAAAAGCTTTTAAGCTAGGCACTTCAGGGGTTAAGACCATAGAGCCCCAAGTAACATGAGAGAAAGCTGCTGCCAAGAACCTCAAATAGACCCCGGAAATTAGTTTTTGCTATGCTTATTAATGCCGCAAGGTCAACCCATCATCTCTTACTTTTATAGTTTGTATTGTCCTAAGTTTCATTCATGGTGGCATTAAAAGGGTCATAATATTAAATTTTACTCCTCTGTCCAGACTTAAGCTGAAGCTGTTTGTCTTCCTTCAGGTCTGAGATGGCCATCATGAGACTGACCCGCACCTGCCTGAGGCTGCTGGAGATCCTGGGTCTCGTCACTCTGGACGCCGAAGTCTACAGTTACCTGACGTAGTTGCTGACATCCAACAGCAGGAGGAGCCATTCCAAATACAAGTGAATACAGCTCACTGGGGGGACCCTACCTTTCAGGGTCTCTTTAGCAACCAAGGGTATAAATCACTGCTGGAGATGCTGCTTATTTTACATTTTTAACCAAATCACATTCAGTGTCAGGATGGGCGAGAATCTGAAGAAGCTTTGTGTAAAGAGGGAAGCACTGAGCCCAGCTCCAGGACAACTGAATACAACAGCCAATGACAATGATCTCAGTGCATTTAAGGGTAATTTTAATTTTTTGTCCATTTGTTTTTAAAGGAGCAGTAGGGTGACATTTTATAAAAGCTGTAAGTTGCAGTCTGAAAAAGTAATTTACATTTTGGGGTGCACAATTTCTGGCTGATCTTTAAATTCAATTCTGATTTTAGCGGATAGCATTTTTTTTTCGGAAAAGTCGCTGATCGCAGTTTTGTGAGTATTTTTAATCGCACACGTCCAGACGCGACCTGGACGATTTTCATTTTCGGCCGATCACCGATCTCCCTAAATGAAGGAAATCTGATTCGCCTCTGGTCAGCTAGTCAAACTCAATCTTTGCATTTTAAACTGATTTGTCTGTGAACTGAAAAAGTGTGAAACTCTACCGATTAGAGAGAGCCAATAGATCTCTCAATGAAGGTTAAAGGAACAATCCACTAAATAGAATGTTTTTTTTTTTTTTACATGACAATAAAATGTTCTACCTCTCCATTACATTGTCTTTGTGATCAATGAGAACGACTCAAAACAAATGTTTTCTTCTCCTTTTTTTAATACAAAATATTCTAAGAAAACAAGATGGACTTCTGAATAACAAAAAAACACAAAATATGGCGTCCGCACCGAAAACATGACAAGCGTTTGGAACCGACGGGAATGTGAGAACGCTCAGAAATGAGCGGTTACTCTGTCGATTTCCAGAAGATCGTCCATGATCTGCAAAAAGAGAAGAAAGGAACACGTAAAAAAAAAAAAAAAAAAGTCAGGAAAATGTCCCTTTTGAGGAGTAGCGATCAGAACTCGGGCACACTCACGATGTCCTGCGTGGTGCCGATCTTCTTGGCCAGCTCGCTGCGCTCCATGGTGCTGAGGTACACGTACTTGCTGAGGAGTTCTCCGTCCAGGACGTTCCTCACGGCGTTCTGAAGACTCCGTCTGTCGCAGTGCATCATTCTAAACAACAGCAGGAAAGGGGAAGTCATGTGTGCTGAAATTTCTTTGTTACAGAAAGCTGAAGGTTAAAAAAAAACAAACCTGAAGGCTTTGGGGTTGAGACCGGCATGATGAGGCAGCAAAGTGTTGAGGGCGTTCTGCAACATCAGCAGGCGACGGTATGTCTTCTCCGGCATGGGAAGCAGCAGGCCAATCCCTCCGTCCAGCGTCGCTGCAGGAACCGATGTTTTTATGTTAGCAAAGAGAAGCGGAGATCACCTTGCAGGATGAGTTGCGTCTTACCGAACCATGAGATCTGCTTGTTGTCCCAGGTGAGAGCCTTCTTGCTGCCGGAGTCCAGCGATCCGCGGCACGGCATCCGCCACAACGTGTTGACGTGCGCGCCGGCGTTGAAGTCGGCTCGCCTCAGCAGGCGCATTCCTCCGAAGCTCTCTTTGGCTGCAAACACATTTCACAACTTAACACTTTTGTTTACCGAGGTTCCGGCGTTTCAGATCAGACTGCAGCGACCCACCTTCAGGTAAATACATGTACACAAACAGGTTCTTGTCTCGATCAGACACTGTAAAAACGGGGAAGAAAAAAAAATCAAAGCTCTACAACATGGAACATTTGAGGGTTCTGTTATCTAGAGGTCGTTAGGAATTTTACCCAGGAATCCGAGCTGGTTGTTATCCACCATGAATTCAATGCTGTAGACTTCTAAGGGCTTCGCGTCCTGTTCAGACAAAATGAAACGGGTTCAATTTAACAAAGCAACAGATAATTATCTTCTACTGTTACAGCTGCTCTTAACAGTTCCAATGAAGCCGAACTCTCCAAGCAGACACATTCGGGCTTTACTTCATCGTGTTGAGCTGCAGACTCTCTAGTAAATAATATTCTCTACAAAGCCCTTAGATCTTTGTCTGGTTTGTCAAAGCAGAGTTCAAACACATTTCTCATCTCAGGATTCTATGCTATTCCAGACCTGGAGAGCCAGGGTTCTCAATCATTTTTGAAGTAGAAATAGAAAAGTTGAGGATGAATTTAGAAAATTCTACACAAGGCTTTTGACGTGGAACATTCAAACATCACAGCAGGTCCAAAGGACAGATTTAGTCCCTGCAGGCATAAAGCTCTGAAACCCGTCGTCTTTGTGTCTTTATTCAGCTGAGCCGTGAGGAAGAGTCTCGGCTCACCCTGCTGACGAGCGATAGCGTCTTGCTCTCCTCCTGGTAACGCAGCAGAGAGATGCTCTTCATCAGATCTGCTGCCAGGATGAAGTTCTTGATGCTGATCATCTGGTGGATGTAGAGCTGCGTGTCGATGAAGGCCATGCCTGTCAGGTCGTTGTCCTTCAGGACCCAAAGGAAGATCTACAGGGAACATGGACGTCATTGTCACCCTTGTTTCTGCTATATGAAACTCTACAGCTCTTTCTTCTCTGTGTGTGTTTTGGTGACCTTTTGGCCAATGGCTGACACCAGGTACCCATGGCAGTGGCACAGGGCCGTCACCGGTCCCTTCTGCTCCTTCTCATAAAGCACTTTAAACTTGTTCTTGGTGAGGGGCTGGCCTGGCTCTGGGACCACCTCTATCACGTCCAGGATCAGGATCTGAACACAAACAGACGCTGTGAGAGAAACAAAAGCCACGCGGCATCAAAGTTCAGTCTGCAGAGGTATGACCCGCTCACCCTGCCCCTGCAGGTGACCTCCTCCCCCTGCATCACACAGGTTCCTGCTGCGATGTAGCCTTTCAGTCCCGATACCGTCTCCTGACTCCTCAAGGCCACCGTCTTCATACAGGTCACATGCTCCCACTCCTCCAGGTCAATCCTGAAGGAAATAAGAAGATAAAAGCGTTCGGAATATCTTTCAACTCTGAATGTCGTATCTCAGAGATGACTTTTAATGCTGGTGTTTTTGAGAAGAAGATCAGAGGAGATGGGGCAGGACATCTGGGATGGCGCTCTGAAGAGAACCAAACATAGTCCTGGTGTCAGACAGGCTATTGTGCCGTTTAAGGTCTACCATCATCCAGCTACTACACTATATAGCATACTGCAGTGTAAACGTGCATTTGGTGTAGTGGTTGTCAAAAAGATAAAGCATACGGTTACGGAATAGACACAGGATTATAATTTCATTCGCATTGCTAGCTGGAAGGAGAACACTGGAAGTCAATACAGTCTTTAAGAGGCTCTGCTGGAGGCTGGCACAGAGCATCCCGATCTGGAATAGTCACCTCCTGAGCCAGGATGTAGTTTTGGTTGTTTATCCTTACGGCCATCAGAATACACAACTCCAACTGTCGGTAACTAATGAACTGACTGTCTGTGGCAGATTGCACATCTGCCTCTTTGGCCAACTGTACACTGAAGTACACTCTATTTCACATTCTCATTTCACTCTAATAGTTTACTGTATTTTGTGTTACTTGGGCAAAATAATTTCCCTGTGGGGATCAATAAAGTGATCTTTGATTGAATAAGCTATGGACTCAGAGGCTTCATGCACATTTACTTGAAGCCCAGCACAAGCGTTGTCCTCCTCTAAACACTTTGTATGTATGTGCATATTTTTTGCTTTTTTGAATTCATTCATTTTGTCATAACTTTCCTTTCTCCTTTTTGATTGGTGTCCATCAGGTTCAGCTTGACTGGAGTTGGGTGGGAAAGCAGTGGGGGTAGACTTAGTTTTGTATTTCTGCTTTACATGTGAACATTGCTACTGATGTACAAAAAAAAAGGAAGAACTCATTAAGCAAAAATGATTCAAAACCACTAAAATCTGGGAATCCGCACTTTCTGATTGGTTACCTGTCACATTCAACAGGCTGCATTAAGGCTCCCAGTCGGGGAAAACCCCTGATTTAATGGGAGCCACGATGATCTACCGTAACACACCGCACACTACAGGATGATCGGTTACGAAATCGCAAGCGACAATCTTAGAACCCAAGACGTTCTAAGGTTGTCATCAGGGGAAAATTGGGACAAAAAATCGTCTAGTGTGAACTATTGCATCAGGTAGTTAGATGTGCCCATCTTCTCTATTTAAATCTAATGATTACTGAAACGCAATATAGTATACAGACTTCATAATCTGCACTCCTTTGGTTGAATGCAGTATTTATTTCCACTTTGGCTTTATGTTGTTTAGTTTTTATTCAAGTACATTTTTTGTTAATGGAGACTGAGAATCCATTTTATTTTTGTTTTTGGTTGTTTTGTTTATTTTGTTTATCAGTTCCAGTGTTAAGTGTCCTTTTGAAAATAAAGTGTATCTATCTTTGGCAGGAAATCGCATGCATTATTACGTCATTTCCATTAAATCAGTGTAAAATGGTTTTCAAACAATATTATCGTTTATCGCAATAATGTTTGAGACAATCGCTCAGCAAAATTTGCTATCGTGACAGGCCTAATCACAAGATGGATTTGTTCATAGAGCGTAGGAGAACTGTTTAAGGCCAACATGACCTACAGGTGACAAGTTCAGTCACTTCGCAAACAACAATAGAAAAAAACAAGAGATTCTGGAGAAATAAATGTGTAACTTCACCTCTTTTTTGCACAGTAGAGTGTGAATGCACAGCAAATCATTGTTACTTCATTAACCTTGAGGTGAAGCAGTCACGGTTTTAACTACTGTCAGCAGAGTTTCTAAATGAGCTGAGACCAGGATAAACTGCTTCCTGGTTTCAGCTGCCCTGGCTGAAATAGAGTGAGACTGAATTAATTGTCCTCTGCCTGACTGAGGCAGCAGAGCCTTGAGGAGATGTTTTTACCTTGTGTTGGGAATGGTCTCCCAGCTAACAGGAGAGATGAGCTGGATGGAGAACTTCTCCTGCTGAGGGTTAATGTGGCGCTCGTCTACAGAGAGGATCAGAAGAAACGGCAGGAGACGCATCAACACGCTGATTTCTACCCAACATTCCAGACGTTCCTCCCCCGTTTTTAACACCAGCTCACAAGAGCTTAAAGCTGCCAGCTCACTGGATGATTAAACCAACAGAAAGTGTGTGTTTTGTCCGACCTCTCTCTATGGTTTCAAACTCCTTCTCCTCTCCCGTCATTCTGGGAATGCGAGTGCACAGCTCTTTCACACTTGTGCATACAGCGTACACCTGAAATCCAACAGAAGGGAAGAAGAAAAAAAAAAAAAGCTGTAGCATCAAAGAATAATCCCTTCAGAGTCGCTCGTATTGATTTTTTTTTTCTTCCTCCCTTTTTGCTTTAAGAAAACTTCAAGGCCAGAAGCCTTTCATGTCAAACTTTTCAAAGCGGCTCGACCCGTGTGGTTTTATTCTGCCTCGTGTTACCGAGGCGGAGGCGTGAAAGACTGGGGAGGGTTTTATGAGTTGAATTCGCACCAACGAAGCACTCGATGCTGAGGAGCCTTACCTTGCTTTCCACGTGGTAGGAGACATAGTGCACCGTGCACCTCAGGGGGATCTTCCTGACGGGCCAGGGGGCGTCGTAGGACAGGTAGGTGGGGAGGACGCTGATCCTCAGCTCGCCCTGTGGGAGAAACGGTGAAACGTGATGCGTTTGAACGCAGAATGATTTACAAACCAAAGACTTTAAAGTAAATAATTAAATGCAAAAGTTGGAATTTACATTGGATTTTCTTTTAACACGCACAACTACAGGCTGCAAGATACACACACACACACCCCAAGCTGTATCTGGTTAAATCACACAGTCATGTCAGCATCAATAAGCTGCTGGCATTTTTTACTCCTCATCTCAGCAGAATAAAAACTGGTTGGTTTCCTGGAACAGTCCTGGCTTTGATGCAGATTTCTTCAAATGTTAATACTGCTGAGGTGGAGTTCATTCTGTTAGCTTATAGTCAGCCAGCTTTATTCACTCCAATGTAAGCCTTCATATTCATTTGGGTTGGAAATTGTTTCTACCAGAGCTGCCATTTAAAAACACACATTTTAAATATGTTTTTTTAATGTGACATTTTTAATAAAAGCATAATTTATTTGGGATCATTTTCCTGCTGACACAATCAATTTCAACTATTTGAAGGACTTTTCTGACCATGTTCAGGAACCATCAAAGCTAAAGTAAATCTTGAACTGCTTGGTACTGGATCACCAGTACCAGGATTGTCAAATACTATTTGGGCAGCGGTGAGCACCGCTAACTAAAAAGTGAGTTATGCTAGCGCAAAAGCACTAATAATAAAAATTTCCACTGATGCTTAAGAGCTACACCAACACAGTATCAACCAAAAACTAATGCAGAAGTGCTACACCAAGATAGTATTTAGTGAAAGCTAACATTTAAGTGCTACACCACCATAATATTTAGCAACCGCTAATGCTAAAGCGCTACACCACCATGTGATTCAATGGAGGCTAAGGCTAAAGCGCTACACCACCATGGGATTCAATGGAGGCTAATGCTAAAGGGCTACACTACCATGGGATTCTATGGAAGCTAATGCTAAAGCGCTAAACCACCATGGGATTCTATGGAAGCTAATGGTAAAGCGCTACACCACCGCAGTATTTAGCAGAAGCTATTGCACTACACTAACCCAGTACTTACCCAAAGCTAACGCTAAAGCACTACTCCACCACGGTATTTAGCTGAAGCTATAGCTAAATCACTGTACCAACACAGTATTTAGCCAAAGCTAATGCTAAAGCACTACATCAACACATTGTTTAGCATTAGCTAATACTAAATACACAGTATTTAGCAGAAGTAAAGCTAAAGTGCAAAATCCCCATTGAATTTAGCAGAAGCTAAGACCTACACCACCACGGTATTTAGTGAAAGCTAATGCTAAAATACAAGACCAATAAGGTATTTACCTGAAGCTAATGCAAAAGTGCTAACTTCAATACAAATTACTTCTGCCCTTGAAAGGCCACAGTCCTCAAACACCAATTTAATTTCGACAGTTTGCATGTTCAACAATTCCCTTAGGTTTTGTATTAATGTTTACACCTCATCCTCTACAGCCCATGTTTTATTTCGTTCCTGTATGTTTCATTTGAAATAAAGATATTGTGCAAAGAAGACCGAAAATATTATCCTTCAAAGTAAGATGCTGTTTATCAAACGTCTTACAATTCCGCTAGATTCAATACAAAGTTACCCAGATAACAGAACATACATTTAGACTTTATAGGTAAATAAAGTGATAGAATAGCCTTTGAGACCTAGCTGAATTAAAGTGTCCTCTCTTTACCTGCTTGTTGAAGTACAGGAAACCTTTCGGACAGTTGATGTTGTGGAAGGGAGAGAAGGACTCGATGGCTCCGTCGATGCTCATGGGATGGAGCCTCAGTGCTCCTCGTGAGGTGACGAGCATCCAGTGAGGAGACGGGCCGCAGATGAATACCTGTCCCAACCAGGATGGCAAAAAGTTAAGTCTTCACACCGTGAAGTGAAGTTCCTAAATATTCTTCACGCATCTGATTCGTACCCCTGAATAACCGGAGATGTCCTCAAAGTATCTAAACCTTGAAATGCGACTTTTCACCGACGGGTTCTCCTCCGTACCGCCGCTCTCTGTCTTCTTGTCTTTCTTCAGCTTGGATTTCTTTTCTCGGAAGTTGATGTTGTGGTGAACCTGCTCAGACGGACACAGTCGCTGTTAACACAGACTTCTTAAAAGACGACATGTTCGCTGCTGGCAGCTCGTACTTTTTTGAAGCGAACTTTCAGGTTGTTTTGTGGCTGCTGCTGGTCATATGGGAACGCCTCATAAATCAGAAGCTCGTTCTCCACGTAAACCTAAAAAAAAACAAAAAACACGAAGGAGGTTAAAGTAATTTTTTTAGTCTAGAAGTTAAAAATTGAGTGCAATCAAAGTTAGGAACTCGCCAGCAAGTATGGTCTGCTGCGATTGTTGCCCAGTGAAACCAAAGCGACTTCTTTGATCAGTGGGAACTCTCCCTGTCGAGCCACTTCCTCCTTTTTACCCTCTCCCTGAGTAGCTGATTGGCCGGCGGAACTGTCCACCAGTACTCTCTGCCCTACTGGGAAGTTCTTCACCAGGAAGACCAAACGCCAGTCTGGTAGCTGGAAAATCTGTTTTTGGAAAGACCAAAGGAGGGTCGAAAAGTTTAGGCCTTCATCCCTGAAACATTATGAATATCCTTTCCCCTCAGTCAACTGGAAGAAAACCAGCATACCTCCATCACGCCGTTGTCCCTGATGATCACACACCAGTGGGATGGCTCTGCTTTGCTCGGGTTTCCCTCACTAGTACCAGATGAGGGTCCAGCGGAGCCGTGGCTCATTTCCTCCTTAGCAGGTGCAGCGTTGGTGCCGGACTCTCCGTACAGCATTTCCTCCTCATCATCCACGGTGTTGCTGCACAAACATGAATGATATTAAACAGGGTTTCTGCAGGTTTTGCTGACTTAAATTTAAGACTTTTTTAAGACCGTTACGAATGGAATTTAAGACATTTAACATGACAGAAATGTAGAGAGAAAAAAAGAAAAACGCAAATAAATACGTCGTATTTATCGTTGGCAATAGAAGTGGGCCAATGGGAAAGTTGAACATCGTCCAGCCAACAAATTTGCATTTACCCATGACGGACGTAAAAAACAAGCTGTTCAGGATTTCTATGGGGTTTCAACATTTCAAATTTAAGACTTTTTAAGACCATTACAAATTGAATTTAAGACCTGAAAAATGCCAAATATGCATAAAATAACGCAAATAAATAAATTATATGGGTTGGCAACAGAAGCGAGCCAATGGTGAAGACAAATATCGTCCAGGCAACTGGATATAAATTTGCACATACCCATGATGGCTGTAAAATAGCTAACCAGATGGCTAGTGAGTTGCTGGTGCTGATATACCCCAATAATGGTATATCAGCAACTAGCTACAGTAGCTGCAACCGCCTGAAGTCACAGGATGCAGTAAAGATTTCTGCATGTTCATGTAACAGTTAAGCTAGAATGAGATTAAATAGTCCAGCCACAGCAAAATTTAAGAGTGACTAAAGCATTTAAAGTCAAACTTATTATTTTTTTTTTTATTCAAATGAACTTCAGACATTTAAGGTCTTGAATGAACATAGATGAATTTAAGACTTTTCGAGACTTTTTAAGGATGTGCAGACACCCTGTTAAACCAGGAGGGTTAAGGCCCAATAAAAGTGATGGGAGTTCCTACCTGAGGTCCTGGTAAACCGTCTCCGCCTCTGAATTACTCCTGGTGATGAAGTCTTCTTTGGTGGAGGAGCTCGTTTTGTTTTCTGTGGTGAACATGCCGCTGACATCTCGGTACGCGCACAGTGCGATCACGCGGGATTGCTTTAGAATAGAAGCAAACATTTCGATATGACAGCGTTTAGGGCTCTAAAAGAAGTCTACAATTCTGAGGCAACTTTTAACAATCTGATACTTCTAAGCTATAACCTTTTGAAAAGAGAGAATGCTTCACTCACGGTGGAAATCTGAGGTTTCTGCAGGGCCAGTCGGTGGGTTTTCCCCATGTAGGAGTCGCTCTTCAGCACAAACATGGTGACCACGCCCTCGGCCGTCATGATGACCACGTAGGGGTCCGCCACGGAGCAATGCACGATGGGGGAACCCAGATCCACTGGGATGAAGTGGAGCTGTTTCACTGAAAGCAAAGTAGGTCGGAAACCAGTAAGCAGGAGAAAAATCATTTTACTGGAAGGATTAAGATCCTTTGCTTAAGATCTTCCATTCGTGACAGGAAACTTTACACGTGGAGATTTTACCTCCTTCCAGAAGGCGAAGGCCCATGGGTGAGACCTGGATGATGTACTGGTCGTCGCCGATGTTTCCAGCGAACACCGTCGGGCCCTGAGTGGCAAACCCGCTGGTGTCCAGCTCCATGATTTCCTGACCCGTTTGAAGGATCTACAAGCAAGCATTGGAGGTAAGATAGCACCTGATTACTGGGCTTGTCTCAATAACAAGTTTTGCTGGATGATAAATTGTCCCAGCAATTCTCGTGATAATTATCGTGATAAACGATAATATTTGAGAGAATTTCCAAGTTATATATTGTCATTTTCCTCAAATAATGGCCTAAATCATTATTCTAGGAAGGTGACAACATATTGCTTGAAAATGATCTCATAATTTGAAAAAGGCGCCTCAGCATTTATTGGTTTGTATACATTCCTACCATGGTGGAATCCTCTCTGCTCAGAATGAGGAAGCCGTGTTTTTTGGCGTTGTCCTCCATGGGAGGCTCCGTCTTCTCCTCCTCTTTCTCCGGCTCTTCTTTGTCCTTCTCAACCTCTTCACCCTCTTTCTTACCTTCGGTCTTTCCTCCGTCCTCTGACTCATCACTTTTTGAGCTCTAGAAAGCGACACAATGCGGCAAGAAAAAAAATTGAGGACAACCCTGAATTTGACAGGCCAGAAAAACTCAGTCCCTTCTGAAACGACTCCTACTTTCTTGTCTTCCTTGACCTCACTTGAGACAACAGTCCACATGTCTTGGCAGCCTGGAAGCTCGAAAGTAGTGACCACCTGAGGTCGAATGCTCCTCTACGGAGAGAACGGACACAAAAGGACAGGGACGATTGAAGCAGGTTTAACAAACAGCAGATGGATGCTGTATCTGGGGTGTTTACAGGCTACTCCATGGATCTCTGAGGCAGCCCTGGTAAACCCAGACTTCCCTTTAGCACCGTCGCAGGACCTGCGGCAGACGGCCCTCGCCACCGCAGGTTTTAGGACGGCGCAGCAACGCTAGCAGAGTACACGACGATAATGCAGCGACGAGGAGACAAAGGGTTTTACCTGGAGGACGGACAGCGCGCCGTTTTTACCGTAACCGGAGCACACGACGACCTCCAGGTCAGGTTCAGGGTTGCTCTGAAACTGTAAGGGGGGAAAAAAATTGTGAATTTCAGTCTGAGTACGAACTTTGACTTTGGGATAAGGAAGTGTGTGTTTACCTCCTCCGACAGGAAGGCGGGCTCGCCCATGGAGGCATTCGCACAAGGCCCGATGTTGAGGATGCTATCACACACCTGTGGGAAAATACACACATGTTCCCTGGAAACAGTCCAGCTTAAACAGAAAGTGACTTTTCAGGTGGTTCTATTTTGTCCTTCCTTCTGCCTTTTCTATTGTTTTTACAAACTGAAAAAATCCTGCTGATTGGTGATCTTCTTCCACATGTTCGCCCTGCTTTTGCAATAATTGGGTGTCGTTTTGTTTTAACAACTTAAAAGAATGATTAAATAAAAATAACATATTCCCCCTTTTATCTTGCTTAAATCTGCATCTACTATTGAAAAAACAAAAGAACATTTAGTTTTTCACCTCAAACGAGTAGGTGGCCAGCTGGGTGCCTGACTGGGCCTCACTTCCGTACACCTCAATCTCATCCACTTCATCTGAAAACCACAAAGACGTCAGCCGTAGAGCTGATCAGCTTGCAGAGTGCTCAGTGCTACGACGTCACATGAGGCGACAGTGGCTTTACCTGTCCAGTTGGCGGAGGACTCCACACGCTTCTTTTTGATTGGTGGTTCCTCCTGGAAGCCATCAGCAGCCAAGTGTTAAAGTCAGAATGAAAGCTGTGAAGTCGTGGTATACCATAGGAGCCTAACTCGCCTGCTTTTCTGCCTCTTTCTCCTTCTCTTTGTCCTGCTTGTCTTTGCCGTCCTCCGCCGGCGTCTCCTGCAGTTTCTCCGTGTACTTCAGCAGCAGCGAGTTTCCGAGGCGGGAACCGAGAAAGAGGTAGCCGGGCTCCATGGTTACCATCTGAACGAGGGAAAGAACGCAGTGACACCGAACCTTTTCTTTCAGGAAGAACGGAGGAGAAACAGCGCTGCCAGCATTTAAACCGGAGAACCTACGCATGTCGTGAGGACGCTGGCTGCTGCTTTGTCGAAGTGGAAAGCCCTCACGCTTCTCATGCCGTCTGTTATGAGCGTCAACACATAGCTGCAAGGAAACCACAGTCGGTGAAGAATCCCAAAAGTCGCGTACTTTCTAAAGACGTCTACGGGAACTCACATTTCCCCTCCTCTCAGTGAGATCACCATCTTGTCATAGGCGATAAAGTCAGACTGAGAACAGTCCAGGGCGATCTTTACTTCTTCTTGGACACCTGTGAGTAACGAACACATTGTTTAGAGATTAAAGCTAAACCCTAAAATTTAACCCTAAAATTGTTGAGGGTTAAAGCAACTAAGTTTTTACTTAGCGGTGGTCACTGCGACTTCTTAAGTTACTTGTGTGCGTGTGTGTGTGTTTCAAGGTTTTCCATAAGAGAAAACCTTAGCTGATGGCTAAAATGTTAACCTTAAGACTTGGTGTAGCAGGTTAGCTAGAAGATGTCAGTGACTTTGTCCATCAGTACTCAACTCAATCTTTTTTTAATTACTATATTAATTTTTTAGAAAGCATAACAGAGAACAGAATATTGTTTTTGCTCTAGTTGTTTTTGTTTCCCCCATTTAAAAATATTCCATATTTTGCAAGACTACATTGAACTCCTGGTCTTGTGTAACAGAAAAAGCTGGTTGGGTTGATTTTTCTTACGTAGAGGGAAGGATGTGGTTCCATTGGTGAGAGAATTCAGAGAGACTCCGTAAGGTGGGACGCTCTGGTTCAGATACAGCAGTGAATTCACAGCAAACACAACCACACCACCTAAGATGATGTGACAGGATCAGAACACTGAGAGGTGACAATAACTTTACCAACAAAATCCATGTGTTAATTCAGATCCAACAACCACAAAGGTAATGATCTTCACAACAAACTGTTAGCTGAGTGAAAAAAAAAAAAAAAAAAAAGGCTCACCGATGGGTTTGGGAACAGCCATGACTTGTGTGCAATCAAAGGGCAGGTTGCTAAGAGACCAGATGACAGGATGGACCTTCTGCATGATGTTGAGGGAGATGGCCACAATGCTGCACGTGTCCTGACGAACAGCCACGCGCCTGGGAGAGGGATCACATCACGGGAAGTGAACGTTGCGTAAAAACAGATTATAAAGACGTCCAGGAGTCACAACGCCGACTCACCCAGGCCACGTCTGGTTGGGCTCATACAGAATGAGCAGCGTTGGCTCGTAGTAACCGTGAAGGAACTTCATGTCGACAATGTTGAGCAGCTTCTCGTCTAACTCGCGAACGTCGATGATGTAGCTGGGCAGGAAGCTGGATTTGGGTCTGCAAACGGTTCGCACAACCAATTCCAACCAATGAAAACAACCGGAGACATGGAGGGGGATTTTTGCTGGAGGTTTAGTCCTACCCTTCTCCTACTCCGTTCTCCTGATCATCGGTAAGGGTGTCCTTCCGGAACGGTAGCACCACCAGCTTGGTGCCGTAGACGAGCATGACGGCGCAGCGGTTCTCTGGGTCAACGCGGACAATCGGGATGTGGACGTTCTGTACGAAGCCGTCCTGAAAACGCAAAACAACGGGACGAGTTGAACACAAAACCCATCACCTTGTGTATTTCATACACAAATAGCAATTTGCGAGACAGACCAAACGCAAACTGGTGAGAAAATGGTACACAGTTTTCATTTTTTCTGAAAGTATGGTGGGCAACTGTCTTCATCCTCTTTGAGTCAATACTTTGTAGAGTCACCTTTCAACACAACTTCAGCTGCAAGGCTTTAGAGGGGTATATCTATCAGCTTTGTATATCTAGAGACTTAATTGTCTTCTAAAATAGCTTAAGATCTTCAAGATCGGATGGTTAGTACATGTTAATACCAACCACTAGCAAAGTCTGGCCACAGACTCTGGTCTAGTCTGACACCTTTATAATTAAACGAACCATTTTGGACTCAGTCTAGCTAAGAAAAACTTGCTTGCAAATGTTACATGATCTTTTGAAAAAAGATGGCTTACAATTTTTGATAATTAAGTGCCAAATAAAATTAGGCGGATATTTATCTAACGAATATATCTGCCAAAGGAAATGGTGTAAAAGCCATGATTTCATTTCTGCTTTTAGATTTTATAATAAAGAAAGACGCAACATATTTGTAATTAAGTGGACGGGTACATTTTGTTCTGTGGGATCTTGATATTTGTGGAAAATGCAGTGAAATATTCTTCACTTTAAATTGTTTGGGCACAACGCTTTGCTCTATATAGCTGACCAAAAAAAAAAGAGATTACAAAAAAGTATTACTGGTTAGTTTAGTCATTCTTTTGACAAAGTGTTCAACTAAAAGTTGTCCGGTCAACAGATTTTCCCATCTGAGCTATGAATCTCAACATCTTCCCCAGAGTTATAACAAATCTGTGTTTGTCTAACACATGAAATCCCATTAAAATACGCTGATATTTGCTGTTGCTATGTGACAAAGCCTGGATTTAGGCGAGGTGGTGTGCTTACTCTCAGCTCTGGCTCCTCAAAGTAATGCAGCGAGAGAGTTTTGAGGTCGTGAGTCCCGGGGTCGTATTCCACTACAGCCAGCTGGAGAGAGAACATGCACACGTCACTGAAACTGACCGGTTTACAGTTTGTTTGAGCGTCACTAACTAAGGCAGTAGATACCTTTGCATCTTTAAAACTGAGAAGGAGCGCATCTCTGCTGGCACCTATTAGCTGCACACTGGCCATGGACATGATGTTGCCAAAGAGAGAAAAGGACGCCACCTGCTCCAGCTTCTCCTTACGAGTTTTAGCATCTGCAACACATTCAGAAAATCATTAATTACTACTACTCATTCATAAAACTTGTATTGTTGAGTGTCAGACGCACGGACGTACCGGATGGCTTGTCAGTCTTGGACGTGCTCTGCAATAATCACAAAAATATATATATATATGTAAAGACACAGAACAACCCCGTTCAACAGACATTCACAAACAGGTCGAGCTGACAGCTACCTCCACATCATGGATGATCCTGTAGACGAAAAGCTGCGACGTTCCGGCGATGACCAGGTTTTTCTCCTTACTGGATATAAAGTTGCAGTAGACGGAAAACTCCACAGACGTGGGGGTGTGGGCCTGTCTGTACACGGCATACATCCTGAGAGGTTCCCTTCAGCATCTGACAGGAGACAACAAATGTGTCAACACCTCTACTGCCCTTTTCCCGCTGCTCAATTTAAATTGTTCTTCTGCTAGCATATTTACAAAACTGCTATTGCCACAGCCAGACAGTGAGCTACATCAGGAGCGTGGGCAAGGAAGTTGAGTTCATGGGTTATTGGTCATTTTATGTCATATTTTTAATATATTAATATAATTACACGCTTAGTACGTCTGTAACAAAAATAAAGCAACTAGCAGCTTCAGTCGGTTCAGCTAGCACCATGCTCGTGTAGCTCAGTAGCTAGCATGCTCAGCGCTACGTCCAGGTTATCTAAGAAATTCTGAATTAAACTTATTAACGTACCTATATCCGATAAGTTATCTAAGCTTGACGCTTTATTAACTGCCTCTTAATATACATTCAACGAGTCATATTTTTGTGTAAAAATGACTGTCAGCGCTCTTGCTAATTGCCAGGTAACCTGGCAGTTAGCTTTGTTGTGTTGCTCCCAGAGTTCTTGTTCTGCGAACAAAGCAAAGGCATGCAGTCGTGCTGCTGCCCCCTACAGACGCCAAAAAGCCCGAGATCTGACATCTATCCACAATTTACACTATTTTCAAGAGAACAAGCAAAAAAGGAATAAACACATATGAATGTTGTGGGTTACTGAATGTTTTTTATTTGTCATATGTAATATCTGCTTTCTTACTTTTGTACCAATGTACCTACAACAGAACCCTACAGCCCTGGCATACTTCTTAATATTCTGTGTTCTGTTCCTTCGTTTTCTGAATAATGACATAATAAAAAAAATAACCTAGCCACAATTACATAAGACTGGCAGTTCATCTAACATCATATTCACAAAGGTGGATTTGTGAATATGACCTTCACCTTTTTCCCCTCCAGCTTTGGTGAAAATCAAACTATCATTGTCCACTATTTCTAAGTGTACAACCAAAACTTTGAAGAATTTCTTTAAAGAAACATATTTAAACATTAAATAGCTATGCGTTTGAGCTGATTGTTTTGGTTACATGTTTCTTTAAATCCAAACTAATTGAAATAAATTATTTCTTTTTTTTTTGTAAAAAAGATAAATGATGTTTCCAGGTTTACGTGTCCTCCCTTTTCCTCCAAATATAAAGAACATAACTATTGCAAAATTGTGTCGATTTTGGCATAATAATGCCGCCATGCTGAGGGGTCAAGTGGACCACGCACAAGTTTTTTACCCTGTGCGCAGTCCTGGCAGGGTTCCAATAACCACGCATGTGCTTTCAGAGTTTTTTTTTTATGGTTTCAGGAACTAATGGGCTGACCTGAGACCCCCATAACTTCCTCATAGTCTGACCCTGAAATCTGACTCACTCTTCCTGAGCGTTGACTGCGACTGTGGGAGGGTTAAAGCAACGATTCTGTATCTAAATGTCTGACTTTTAAGACAGTAGTGTATAAATCTTTGACATTCTCTCATGATTGTGACATTAGAAATATTTGTGATCATTCTGAGAAGTTTCAAGAGAAGTTTGATCTGATTCAATTCAGCGAGGAAAAAAAAGATGGATATGTCTTCTCCTAGATTTACACATGTACACACAAAACATTCTAATATAGCTTATTACACTTTATTAGACAATAGTTTGTAACTATTACTGTATGAAAACTTAACATCTTCAATTATTTGAGACTTCCTTTGCAAATGAGATGCTCAAGAAAAGTCAAACAGTGCTGGAAAAAAAAAAGTCCTCAGTAGATTCTAATTTTAAGATTTTCATTAAAAAACAAGAGCTCTACAGGAACCAAAAAAATATTCACTTGCATATTTTAAAAGTACAACTGAAAATCTGATGTAAAATTAAAAAAAAAATCTGAATTGCAGTCAGGGCATTCATCAAGAAGTTGCAAACCTTAGACAGGCACTTTGAACACTATAATAACCATCATGCTGACAGTGCTACAGTCAGCACTGCAAAGTGGCCAACCGGAAGATTTACGGTACTGCTAATTTCACACACACACACAAAAAAAAGCACAGTTCGACTGACTTTGTTTTATTAAAAATCAAGACATTCTTTCAGATCGCAGGTGAAAGACGCAAGAGCTCAGAAAATTAAAAGAGAATAGATTCCATCCCGTAAAACTGCTGAAAAGCAAAAATTTGTGTCTTTATGACAAAGGTTCATCCTGACTGTGCTTGCCCTTTGCCAAACTTTCAGCATTTCGGTTAACAGTGCACTCTCAATTTTTGGATTTTCTTTATGCTCAGTAGAACTGTGCTCAGAGATGCAGAAACAAATAAAAAAGAAAAAAAAACTACTCAAAAAGTAGTATTTAAGATTCTTAAACACCTGCACCAATTAAGCCCATTCCCCCCCAAATGGACCTCCTACAAAGAGAAGGAAGCGCATTCTTGGATTTCAGTTTGGGTTCATTTATTTTCAGCCTAGTCATCGTTTTACTTTCATGCTTGTAGCGCAAAATGAGAGTAATGAATGACCCTGCTTTAAAGAAACCTGTTTCTTCAGGTGAGCTGTGCCGGCATTGTCAGTTGAACAGTTCCCATAGAAACATACTGAAATAAGTGCAAGGTTGCGTTAAAGATCAGACAATAATAAACCATAGTGTGGAAAGAGGACATGTCCAGCATTGCATTATTTCAATTATTTCAGTTTCAGCGACTTGTTTGTTTTTAAATCACACAACGCTGAAACAATGAAGGCAAAAGCAAAACAGGTTTCACTTGATTGTCACCTCCAAAACTAAGGCCATTTAAACATTAAAATGCACTTCTTAAATCATGGTAAACAACAAAAACGCCCTCTGCTTAGCGGTAGATTCTCTGGCATGTGATGAGGTATTCTGGGAACGCCTGCGTGTCGTTGAAGATGACGAACATGGTGGGCTTGGTGATGTCGTCGGTCACGCTGTCGTAACGGAGGGGAATATTTCCCGTCTCCTTCAGCGGTGCGGTCTTCATCGAGTGGCAGCCTTTGGTGAAGTCTCCGGTTAGAACCTTGGAGGCGAATATAAACTTGTATCCGTCGGCGTTCGGGGGCGAGTACTGATCCTGGACGGACAGAGCGGAGTTGACGGCGAAGTACACTCCCTGACCGTAAACCGTGGCTGTGCGGGGGAAGAGAAGATGATAAACATACATGACAGGCGCGACCTTCAGGAACAGACACCATCGCGTGAAAGGTTTGAGATGTACCGTTCTTCCCACAGAAGCTTCTGTTAAACCCATGAACGCAGATCTCCTTCACGCTCCCCTCGCTCGTCCCGTGGTACAGAACCCGTTCGACTACCGGCTGAGTGGAATGCTGCAGTACGCTCGCCTTCTTCAGCTTGTACTGATTGTACAGCAGTCGGTTCATGAGTTTTTCTACCTGGACGATCAAAAAAACAACAACAAAAAAAATCCCTCTTTATTCCAGATATGTCACATAAATTTGCCACAAGGTGTCGTCTTCATCACCTGTATGATTCGGATTTTGCTGTGGTACTCCTGTATGGTGCTGTAGAAATTCTTCACCACCTCCTGGAACTCCTCGGATTCTTCGTCGATTTTGGTCGCATCAGGCAGGTGGGACAGGAGAGAATATTCCTCCTCTGTTATAAAAAGATTTAGGATGAAAATCAATCGCCTTCATCACTTAGCAACAAGGACATAAAGCTGGAAAAACTGACAAAAGGCAGGCAAGGACAACCAGATGGGTGTTACCATCAGCAATAGAGAAGATAAAATAAAAACTATGAAAGTAATTATACCTCAAAGTATACGTCTGTGTTTTTATTAGGCTACTTAAACTGTTTTAGTTACATTGTTTCATCAGTTTGTTCAAAACAGAAAACAAGTAGCGGTACTAGTCTGCCTTTCATCATTCACTTTAACAACATTCTTATGTTTTTTGAACACAAAGTATTATTTTTTTTTACTTATTTTCTCAAAAGAACATATTTCAAATCCCTAACATCAATCCAGAATTGTAAAAAACCATCTACCAATAAACTGTTTTGACTAGAGAGAGACATAAAAACGTCCCACTGTTTTCCAATCACATACGGCGCTAAGAGACTGTGCCGATAACTCTCTTCAGTGTAGACAACATTATGGAGTGTGAAAGACAACATACCCATTTTCAGTTTCTGTAAGGTGTTTAAAAATGAAATCAGGAGAAGAACATGCAGCTACAGTAGATCCCTGTCTATTCAGTATTTGAAGCCATTTCAGTGGAACTTAATCAAAATTTGATACTCAGGTGGAATGCTACCTCACACGCCATTGGCTGGCGTTTTCAAACCAGCCAATCCAGGATTGGTTTTTATTTGCCTTAGCACTGGGCAGAGACAAGGAAGACTGTAAATATTAGCTTCTGTGGTTGTGCCAAGATGGCTGCCACACTGTGTATATTAATGCATACTAAGGTACATTTGCTGTTTGAACGATTAGACTGGACAGTCATAAGCACTCAGAGGGGGTGTCAAGTGTTCATGGATGTCAGCTATTCACGGGAGGCTCTGGACCCCAACGCCCGTGAATACCGAGGATCCACTGTATCTAAAAGAAAACTGTCTTTACTATGACACGTTGACAGGATGTCTGCAGTTCATTCAGGCTGCAGGGCGGCGAGAGAGACCAAGACATACAGAAGAAATGAGGAGGGTGGGAAGTTTTGCATGGGTCAGACTGCCCCAGGGCAGCTGCAGCTACAATGTAGTAGCTTGGCATCAGTATCTGAATGTGTGTGTGAATGACTGAATAAAGTGTGAAGTACTTTGGGGTCCTCTGAACTTGATAGGGAGCTATTAAATGCAGATATTATATCATTATTATTTTCTTGGGGTTACACAGATTAAAACTGCTGTTTTAGTAATGCTAGCTCTGCTAACTTAGCTAATCACCAATATAAAATGCTAATACCAGTTTAAAAGGCCAACTCTCTAATCTCTCTTGACTCAAAGAAATGTTATATTTATGGTTTGGGTGTTAACTTGTCCAGACATCCCAACAATAGCACACAGTTACCTGGTACATCCTGGGTCACGTCCCCCAACTCCAGCAGCTTCCTGGAGATTTTCACAGACTTCCCAGAAGCGATGTTATATTCCTGCATCTTTTCAAAGTTGATAATGTGGGGTTGATTGTCAAACAAAATGTCAACTTTCTGAAGCTTCATCCTCCAGGCGTTCTCAATAAATACTATAGCGTCCGTAGAATAAGCTTTTGCGTTCGAGGTGACCGGGTTGTGATGAACCCACTGAACAGTCTTCAGGATTTCTTTGTCTGATACGGCGTTAGAGATATTCTCCAGCAGCAGCTTCACGTCAGAAATTGCTGCAGTCACGTAATCCTTAAACCCAGAAACGGCAATGATGGTTCCCTGAACCTGAATGTCCACCGCGTGCTTCCGTTTGATCACCTCCAAACACTTTGCGTGGTAATCAGTCATGTTTTTGACGGTCCTGTGCTCCACCTTCTCCTCAACCTGCCTCTGGTTCACCTTCTTGTTGAAAGCGATGTCGACCCGGATCAGGTCGCAGCTGTACCCGGCAAACACGTGGAGCTGAAGGGTGTTGGCTGCCTTCACCGTGTTCTCGAAGGACAGATCGACGCTTTGCTGCCGAGTACCTGAAGTACTATTGGAGTGTTTTTCTTGAATCATTGTCTTGGAGAGCTCCAAGGCTTTTTTAAGCTGTTCCTCTTCGTCCTGCTGGGACCACTGGTTCGCTTCCATAGAGTACTGGATGGCTAAGGAGAGCTGGGCCTCTTCCTCCAGGCTGCTGCCTAGAACTCCCTGAGACAGAAACGCACTTGGCACATTTTGATCAGATAAAGGCTGGGGGCTTTGGACGTCTGTCACATCAGAGTCCTGATCCACTAGCGAGCTCGGTTCCTCGGCTGTGTACAGATCTAAATTGTCCACGTCATCGAACTGGTCTGGAGCGGGCACCCCGTCTTCCTGGCGCTTATCGACGGTTGAGACGATTCTCTTGGCCTCCGCCAGAAGACCTGAAAGGAGGTCGATGGATTCAGTGACACAGTGGTGAAAGAAATGAGCTGGTGAGGAAGGAAGCTAGTACCTGTGTTTGTGGCTCCATTAGAGTCTGTCTGCATTGAGTCTGCCTTCAGCTCAGGGGCAGAGCCGTTCACAGACCCCTTCTGAATGTTTTTCTCAGATAGCATCTTCCACGCACTTTCAAAAATGTCCTAGAACATAAAGGGAAATGTCAATTCATTTTCTCCTTCATCTTCATTAGCAGAATTTGATTCAGTCTGTATGATATCTATGGAATAATCTGACTGTGTACGAATTGGATCTGTTTGGAATGTAAAGCTATTAAAAGGCCGGAGTAGAAACTGCTGTTTTGGGTAAGTTGATATACTACTTAGAATATCTTGGATGTGATTTCCATGCTCAATCAGCCTCCCTTTGATTTTTATCACAAAAACAGGACTGTCAAAGCTGCACTACATGTGTATGTTGGTATTCATTCAAGGAGAAATCTTGCCAGCTTTAACTATTCAAGACCTCTGGATTATTATAAACTTCTGAGTTAGAACTTTCTTAAACTGGTGATATAATTTTATTCTCGTATTATTTTGACTTTACTGTCAAATGATTGCATTTTTGCAATATCAGGACTTTATTCTTGTTATCAAGAAAAAAAAAATTGTGGTCTGGCTTAAATATTCCATCGACGAATTGACATCACTCTGAACCATGGAAACCCAAGCAGTGCACTGGTGGGAAAAAAATCCAGATTTAAAAAAAAATTGTCTTCAAAAACCAAAAATTTTAATTAATCAATAAAATCAACTGACTGCCCAGCCCCAGTTTGTGGTATTTAAAAAAATAGTCAATATTCAATTCAAGTTAAAAGAGGCGAAGTTTCAAAGCTTCTAATTTGCACTGAAAAAACACACTATGCTGAAGGTGAGACTCATTCAGAAAACTGAGCAGTCTCTACATTCTGTATGCTGGAAGATGTTGCCTCAGGCTGTACCATGAAAAAAAGAGAAAAAGACTGCGGGCTCGTTAGAATGGATGAGAACCAGTAGAACCAGCTAGCTGACAGGGGGAAGCTTGGAGCTGCATAACTTGAAAAGCATGAGAGTTCAAAACGTTTTGCTTCATGGCGTTACCTGTTGCGGCAGCGGCTCCCAGGGGACGTACTTCAGGCTGATGAACACCTGAAACTTTGTCTCCATCTCGTTCAGAATGCTCCTGCACTCCTTCTCGTCTAAAAAGCGAGTCACACCCGGGACGTTCACAGTGATGATTCTGGTGCAGATCGACGACACCACGCCCTGCAGGACCTCCTCCGCCATTTGGCACGCAACCGCTTCACCGTGGATCTAGCGAATTCATCAAAAACGGAAATGAAATATGAAACAATTTTTTTTTCCTAATTTACTGACGTTCTTGTTCTCCTATGTACCTTCAGCCCACAATTCTCTTCGCCCTCCAGTGGAAAAATGGACACCTGATCCATGTCGGCCAGCAGCTGGTGACAGTGAATCTGGACGTACTTGAGCATGCCGGGCTCCATAGTGAGGAGCGCCTCCCTTTCGATGGGTGTGGTCAGAAACTGCACGATGGCGGCCTGCTTGTCGTTCTCCATGCCTTTCAGGGTCAGGACGTCTATGCTGCCAGGGCGCTCTGACGACTTCGTCGATGTGAAGCCCAGTGTTTGCAGGAAGTCGGACCACTCCCTGCAGCAGAGCAGCGCCTCCTGCTCCGACTCCAGAGGAACGCTGAACTCACACACCTGGGATTTTAAAAAGATACCTGCCTGGTCGGCGACCTTTTTGCTCAGGGAGGTTACGGATACGGTCGAATCGGACACGACAAACAAAGCGGGCAGTCTCGTTTGAGTCAACGCTTGTAGTAAATGGTCCTTCACGTCTTCTCTTTCGAGGAACAAAGCCACCTCCCGACTGACGGTAAAACGAGTCTCTGCTATGCTCCCGAAAAAGCGTGAGATTGAGTCTCTTATCTGCTCCAGTTCCAGTTTGTTTGGTCCTGAAAGGTGAACGCCGTCGTCTTTGATTTGGATGCTGAAACTCGGATGAACCTTTTGCACATTTTGTTGAATGCTGTTCTTTTGATACCAAGCAAGTTTTATTCGGTCTGTGATGGGGATATGGCACGAGTGTGTTTCTATTTCCACAGTCTGATCCATGACTGCCTCCTCCACCTCCACCACGCTGGCAGCAGGTGGCTCCTGACTGCTGAGTGGCGTCTCAGCAGGGGGCGACGGCTCTGAGTCAACTGGGAGCGGACTGGTCTTCATCTCCACATTTTCCACTTCCACTGAGTCAGTGTCTGTGGCATTCTGGCTCTCAGTTACAGAGTCTTGTGTCGCAGGTTGAAGGAAGTCAAAGTAGGCCTTCACTACGAGTTCGGTGTCGTTCACTCTGTGTTTAAGACGTAGGACGCAGTCCACAGCTGACGAGAGAACACAGTATACATTTATACATCGAGCTACTCATTCCACTTCTGTCTCTTCACTTTCTCCCATCTTATTCAAGGTTTCCGCAGGTTTCACAAACTCAAATTTAAGGCTTTTTAAGAATGGAATTTAAGACCTGCATTGTGACAGAAATGTACTAAGTAAAATCACAAATAATTAAATCATATGGGTTGGTGACAGAAGTCATCCAATGGTCAGACAAATATCATCCAGTCAACTTTTGACTGGATGATTTCTAGTGACCCAAAGCTAGCTAACTATACCCCTGCTAGCCAGACAGATAGCTAGCTGTCAAGCAGGCAAGGGTGAAACTAGCTAACTTTACTCCTACTCGATAGATAGCTAGCTGTAAAGCCCACCAACCAGGGTAAAGCTAGCTTGCTTCACCCTGGCCAGGTAGCTAGCTAGCATATTATACCAGCTAGTTATCACACAATTCAATCTTTTGCCTGACAGAATAGTTTTGTGAGAAAAAAAAATAATCAGAAGGTGACGCAGCGTACAACTTACACTCGTAATTTGCAAAGGTCACCTTGGCCGTTCCCTCAGAGAGCATGGTGACCTCCTTCACCTGCTGGTTCCCGCCTCGCTCACCCTCAAAGTACATCCTGAGCAGATCTGGTGAGGTACCCGGGTGCATGTTCTCCAACAACACCGAGTCCGTTTGCTCAATCTGTTCCAGAGTCACCTCTGACCCATCCAGTTTTCTCTTGGAGATCCTGGTCATTAGAGTCTGGAAATCTAAAAATAGCAACAAGAAAACAAAACAAAAATAAAACCAGAATTTGATTTAGTCATCCATGAAAAAAACAAAAAAACTAATCTGCAGGCCAGCTGCAGATTAGTTTTTTGTATGCATAATCTCTGAAAGTCTTCTGAACAGATGTAAAATACTCTCATTTGACCTTTAGACAACGGTTGGCTGAGATGGACGAGGACGAAGTCTTTTTCTGGAGACGGGATCAGAGTGTAGTCTGTCACGTTCAGGTCCATCATGTTTTCCACGTAGAGCTCTATCATCTCGATGCTGGTGTAGGGGTTGAACCCCCGCAGCAGAAGCCTGCACCTGTCCTTCGACGGAGGCTTCCTTACGCTCAGCTCGGAGTTGTGCACCACGTGATGCCCTTTCGACAGAACTCTGGCTGCAGCTGTCGACGAGATACAGTAAGTCAGTAACAAATGTATACTCTGCCTAAAGCCAAGTGGTTCTAGACGTATGGACTGCTAAAGTTTAATGACAATGAACTTATTAGAGAGAAAACAACTTATTTTTGCAAGTATAGTAGCAACTGGATGTTGCCACTGGCACAAACCACGAAGAAGACGACAACAGGAAGTAGTTGGAGGATAATGGCGCTGCATGCTTTTTAGTGACTTATCATGTGTGATTTTAATTGCGCTTCTTATTTGATTGATACATTGTGCAATTGCAAAATGGTGTGTGGTTTTTTTACATTAGCGGAATAACGACAAAACTATTGTGAAACTACTGGCACCAATTGTCTGGACCTCTGTTGAAAGAGGGTGGATATTTAGCCAATCATTTATTCCATGTTAAAAAGGGTAAAATATCCAAGGACCTGAATACTTTCTGTATTTAATATTATCGCTGTATCTTAGAGTCATAGTTATCCTTAAAAAAGACTGCAAATAAGTAATAAATAGTTCTTAATCATCACTTTTATCATCATCACAAAATGTTGTTATAAAATTTTAAGTTGATATCACGCAGCATTAATAGTGATGCTGTAAATAAATGTTTTGTGCAGCTCTAATTAAGAGGATTCCAATGAAAAAGACCAAAGGTCAGGAGGGAATCCAACTTATGACTGTCACACGTTCAGTTTTACATCACAGAGGTTGCATTATGTAAAAACTAAAGCTGCTGCCTAGTGTCTTTTTAAGGTGCAAAGTGATTAATATAGAAATATGTTCATTTGGAAAATCCTCTTTCAAGATCTGTCATTAAGTGTTTCAAGAATAAACTAAAATTGCACAAGAACACGAACATTTAAATGAGTGGCTCATGAATTTTGCACAGACTTTTTTTTTGTTCTAGTGCTGCAGTTGCCACTTTACGATTTCAGGCAGGTTTTCCATGAAACTTGACTTGCCTTCTGCATCTTCGAAACACAGCACGGCGCGGTTCTGCTTGATCTCCACGGACTCGAGCGGACCTCCTCCAGAGCGACGCTTGTTCTCAAAGTAGAGGTAGAGCAGCTCCTCGTCTATGTTTCCAGGAAGCTCCAGCACCTCCACCGTCCTGCCCTCTGGGTTGTTGCCAGACATCCTAAAAAAGAAAAATACAAAGAAACTAACCGTGTTTTCTCTCTGTATATTTGACATCAGAATTGTAAATCGATACACACAGATTTATGTTGTTACAAGAACTTCATTTTTTCCATTTATAAACTTCATTTATAAATGAAATGAAGGGCGCATTTCTCAGAAACATCTTGACCACCAGAATGACATAAAGTTAAGCATGCTGAAGGCTTTGAGACCAGTTGTCCTGGTAACCAACACTTACATTAAACAAACTAAAAGACACCCTGAATTTTAGTCTTTAAAACTTTAGACACACATAAACAGTTCTCTTACTAATGATTAATCACTTATTGAATCATGATTTCCATTTTTCATTGTTTTAAAGGTCACAGCTGTAAAATGCATCGAATAATCATTTTGCAAAATCAATGTGTGCAAAATTGCAGTTGAAAAATGCCACACATTAAGTTCTGTTTTTTTATTAATATATTTGGCCACCAGGACGGACTTTGACCATCGTTTATAACCACCTCTGATATTAATCTGATTGAGGACATTCTGACTGTGAAAAAGAAACAGACTGAAGATGAAAATGTGGGTTAATCATAAACAATATCTGCAATGTCATGTTTTCTAAATATCTAATACAGTGCCGCAATGAAAGTTGGCTTTTCGACATGTAAAACAATCCTCAAAACGTTTGTTTTGCCTCTGTTGCGCACTTTGAGAGCGAACTTACGAATTGAAAACTTTGCCTACTTTATAAAATAATTAATAGCTTGTGCTTATTTATTTTTATATATATATTCTACACATTCCACACAATAAAACATCGTTTGGGAAATTGTCAATTTTCTTTTACAGCTGTAAACTCAACAGGGTACAACTCTTATTGAGGCCACTGGAAAAGAAAAATATTGTTGCGATGGAGAAGCACATCCCCTTCTGTCCCTCCAGGAAAGCATTTTAATGTTAATTTCACAAAATTAAAATTAAAAACTTGAATATTGCCTTAAGTCAAAAAAGTCGTTAAATTTGCCAGGGAAACAGATGGTAAATTTTCCGTAATTTATTTGGCAGAAATTTACTCCTTAAAGGTCACAAGATTTTAATCCTACATCGCATCTTGCCTGACTGAATGGACTCTTTTATCGTCTGTCGTGACTAAATAAATGTGTTTTTGAAGGTGACAGGAGTTTTTTGGGTAAAGAATTTATTTTTCTGCAACCTGTGGAGAAATGTTTCTATGCTACGTCGTTGAGACTACTTGTCAATAACTGGACTGATTGGATTTCCGAACATATCTTACTGTTGACACCAGCAGAAGACTGACTGCAGGTTGACAGTGGAACATTTGCCAAAATCTGGTGTGATGCATATGTTGCCTGCATTTCACATTATACTTTACATTGTCACGGATTAAATATCTGGGTTGGACCGTCACTGATTACAACCATGGAATAATGAGACAGGTTTAAAAATGCTAAGAAAATGTTCCACCTCACTTTCTACTCTATGCGTTAAGTAGATTAGCTGATGTTTTCATTTATCTGAAATATTTCACTTTTTTTTATTTTACTGCATTTTGGTTTTCCTTCCTGCCGCCAGTAATAAATCCAGCCAGGGCCTACACACTGCAGCAGGTTACTCAGCCTGACACTTACAGGAAGTCTTATCAGGAACATTGTTTCAGAGCCAAAATGCCACACTACCACTTTAGCTTGATATGCCACCGCTAACAGAGCTGGTGTGACGCACTTTTTAATTTAAATTGTAGTTTACCTAAAGTGTATACATCAATGCTGAGCGCCGTCGTGTTACAATCTTTAAAGTGAAAGCTGGAGCTCTTGTAGCTTCTAGAAACTAGCTTGGAGGCACTATAAAAGACTGTCTGTTGCAGTTTTTTGTTTCATAAAACGGCCACAAAATAAGAAAAGGTCATTTTCCAAAGGCGGTTAGGCGAACATTTTGGAGACTTTCTTACCTGTGCTACAAAGAAAACATTGACTTTCATCAGACAGTGGTGCGCTTCCTTGTTTTGCTGCTTGTTGAACTCTAATGACGTCATCAGTCCGTCGCTGCGTATTAAAGGAGCGCCGCCGGTTTCTGAACTGCGTTGTTCAGACCTGAGGGAGAAACCCTGATATATGGATAAACTTACCGTAAAAATATGGACTTCACGAAGTTTAACTTAATTTAAAGGTGTTTAGTTATAAGACTGTTTACCCCGTCCACCCTCCCGCTCCCCAAAAAGTCGTTTTAAGGTAAAATACAAGACAAAAAGGTCCATTTTACAGGCGCATATAGATAAATTACCATTAAAAAGTTTATTTATTTCAGTCATTTCTTTCAGTCATTTCAGAATGTTAGAAATTCAATTCAGAAGCTTAAAAATATATATTAACGCCACACACAAATACATATTCCCAGCGGGTTTTCTATGCTGTAAAGCTACAGGTAAGCTCACAAGTTCTTAGAAAATAAAAGTGTTACATAAGACCAAAAAAGGGGCTTTATATAAAAAATGGCAGCCTAGTGAAAACTAGGCTGCCAGTAGAAATATGTATTCTACTCTTTTACATGAATTTTTTAAATCAAACTCAGATGTGTTTCCATATCCTACTTGCTTTAAAAATAGATTTACATCTTAATTTCATCTGTTTGCAATTTTTCATGTCTTGTTCATTTTTTTGTTGTAACCTTTTGAGGACATTTAGGAAATGTTCCCCAAAGGCTCAAGTGAGCGTAGTGTTTGATTTTTGTTAATTTTTCCTGTCATTTAAAAAATATATATAATCTGATGCACTGGAGAAACCAGAAGATTGCATTGAATCTTCACAATCCCCCATTCCAAGAAAGTTATGGCCGAGTGTTTGTTGTAAATTACGTCCTAAGAAATTCAAATTTCAAACTGTTTTTATTGACTTTGATAATATAATTTTCTATATGCCGTATTAGGCCAATACAGCATATAATAATTGTTTGTGCCTTGGCCTGAACAAGTTTGCTACTACTCGTTTGTATGTGAATTGGAGTTAGTTTCCTTTGCTTACTGCTGAATACAAGGAGACGCAACTTAAAACATGCCAAGTTTAAACTACAGAATATTAGTTGTATTTTATTAGCAACACAACAATATAGTATTTTAGTTAGATCGTGCAGTTACGAATGTTTGATAAATGGGTTTTATTCTGTGTGGAAACTTTTTCATCCAAAAATGTAAATTTGTCAAATTATGTCCAATTACATTTATGTAAAAAAACAAAACAAAATACATCACAGATTATTGGCTTGGATGAATCTTATAAATAATTAATACCAAGGTTTAAAAAGGAATGACTAAAAGGAATCTGCAGTGTACCAGCTGTACAGCCAAAAAGGAAAAAATATTTTAAGCGGGGATACACAGAGAGAAATTGTGAAAGAGTTTGGATTTATTTCCTAAACGACATCTTATGTTCAACTTTTATAGCATTTTAAATGAGTAGAAAGCATTTGGTGACAACACAATTCATTAAAAACAGAAATCTCAGCACCAACGTGAATGTTTTGTGCTGTATTTACTCTCTCCGGGGCCGTTACGGGGCTTGTGAAGTGTTTACCAGGGCCATAATAATTGGGCAGAATGAGACTCTTAACACTTCCGTGCATTTTATAACCTTTGTAAAAGTTTATTGCACCGGAGGGACATATTGGCATTTTAAATGCTGTCTTGTTTAGTTCGGGAGACCGTATTGCATTTAAAACACTCATACCTAAAAAATACAGAAAAGACCCTCCTGGCCTTAAACACGGAGACACGGGGAAACACCTTCACACCTAATGGGCGCCTCTGTGGTTTATTAAGTTCAAGGTAAAAGTTCTACTTCTTACATGTTAGATCACCACTCCGAGAACGGAACATTGCTTTCTAACGGTAGCAATTTTTCCAATCTCAAACTAAAGTGGTGATGCTTTCAAGTTTACCCTTCATGCCCGTGGCTTTCATACGCCGTTGCGTGTGCTGTATGTAGGACACCTACAGCCCACTCTGCTTGAATCAAACTGTAGACACTGCAGTTATGTGATGCGATTCTAAAGATACCAACGCACCTGTTCCAAGCCTCTTAAAGAGGATGCTCCTCTGTGGATTTATCCCGTCTCATTGTCTTTTTCTCCTCTGTGACTTCCCATCAAAGCTATAATACCGTATGCTGTGAAGCTGTTTATTCTGTAGCTGGGTACAGCTTTTTGATCGCTACCATTTTTATAAAAAATAAGAAAAAAATCGAATTCAATCTATTAAAAAAAAAAATCATCTAGAGTTTACATAGTGTGCATAAACGAAAAAAAGAAATGCAAACAACACTGAATTAATTTCTCTAGTTATGGTTGATGTAGTCATTTCAGAAATGTACACAGGAATAATGAGGACATCCAGTCAAAGTTCTCACCATGATATCTAAAATACTGATTCTTATTTATAAGCAAATATTTCTCTTTTGAATCACATATGAATAATTCACCTCCCCTCATCACATCTTTCATCCAAAAGCAATATATAGATTGGCTGGGCATCCACAGATGGCTGAATAACTAAATTATTTAAATTTTAATCATGCGTCTGTCCCACTCAAGTCAACATCAGCGAAACTTCTCAGGCCAGTAAAGTTGGCATGTTGCTTCATCAACGAATTTCAAACACTCACAAATATTATTTAAAAGTTAGACAATGAAACATAAAGCGTTTACTGTTGGTATTACATCACAACTATTAGGATTATTAATGAAAAGAACAAGTGCTTGTCCACTAGATGACAGTGTTCACTGTAGAACAAATAAACAACAACGGCCTTGAGACAACTCTACAGATTTGCGAAGACAAGTAAAGCAGGTCACAATGTAAAGTTTGGTTTCAAGGCACATGGAGCAAATCCTAATCAATCAGGAGACAGCACCCAACCTTACTGCCTGAAAAGTCTGGGGGAAAAAACACCGTGGAGTGTGATATGCTCCCCCCTCCCCCATCCACAGAGTAATGAACATTTAAATGCATACAGTAGCTTAGCAATTAGATTTTAATTTCAAACCTGCACTACATGGAGTGGTGCTGACAAAACTGACAAACTAAACATGTCGACATCTTAACTGTAACTTTTAGATTGTTGTACTGCATATACCATTTGAATTCTTTTTTTAAAATTAGAACAGACAATAACATAGACATTACAAATTTGTAAATATCAGAATACAGCTGAATTTGGTGGTAAAATAAATATCAAAAAATGTCCATGAAGGCACTTACATCTACTTTTCATTCCAAATGTGTCACTATGTATATACAAATTGCACAGTTTATATATATATAGTAGTAAGGCATATTTTTTCAGGCCAATCATGATTCTTAACCTTAAGGCCCAAACTCTAAGTAGATGCATACATTGGAAAAATAGCTTCTGGGTAATTTAGCTATTCCAGAAAGTGCTCCATTTTTAAACATGGTGACTTTAGGAGAGTAGCTAAGCCAAAGGTTAAATTAGGACCAAAAATTTTTAACTGAAACTAAAGATTTGAAAAAAAAAAATGTTTTGAAAAAAAAAAAAAAAAACTTCAAAAGTACCTTTCATATTAAAGTTTTTTTTTTTTCATTTTATTTATTTTTTCTTCTTTTGAACAAACTTTATGGCCCCAATTTAGCTCCATATAAATGTTTGTTCCATTTACCTCAGAAGCTGGAATGACATCATTCCCAAGTAAACCTTTCTCCAGTTCCAAGTTAAACTATCAGTGGGATTTGCCATTTGTGTGCCAATAGTGACCGAGCCAACCAGCAACATGTTGCTTTGTATTTTTAATTACCAAAGGAACATGTTTGCAAACGCAGGTTTGGTAAGCCAGGTAAGCCCAAAACTATTCATACCCCTGATATACTGAGATTTGACATTGCTTTTATTCAAATAAGATTATTTCTGATTTCTGCATTTCTTCAAAGGAGAAATAAAAAACTGAAATTAGTATATAAATCTTAAAAAAAATGTATTTTCAATTAGATTGAATTAAAAATGCCTTGCTGAAAATTATTTACACCTTTCTCAATAATACATGGAAGACTATTGTCTTTACAGCAGATGCTTCTCATAATTGCATTCTAGTTTTTATTTTTGCATGTCTTACGACAATATAAGCTCCAGGTCTGCTGGAGCTGGTTGGGAAAACCTCTTTTCCACCACCCTAATTATTAACTCTGTTCACAGATTCTTTGTCAGATTCAAGTTGGGACACGAGCATGGCTACTCCAGTGCATCTATGCCAATTCTAGTCAGAAGAAAGTACGATTAAGAGTACTTTATACCCAAATCTGTCAGGCATATGAATACTTCTGAGCTAATCTACCAATAATGCACAGTATCATTGAGTGATGTATAAATTGTCAGAAGTGCCAAAAACATAGGGAAATTATTTTTGGTGTTACATGAACCATCTTTTGAAAGTGTGGTAGCCATGTTGGATTTTGAGATCAGGGCTTGGTGAGGAATCTGACTTTCCGAGTCAAAATGAAAATTTTCTGGTGTGTTCTCCAACACGGCTATTCCGACTTCCAAGCAGCAGGTTAAAATTCTCACTCAGTTTTGTGCGTTTTTAAGTGCTCTCTAGCTCTGTTTAACATGCTAGCATGCTAACATTTGTTAGCCGTTATTCCTAGTTGGAATTTCAACTTCAATAAATCTTCTAGTTCATACTTTTAAACTTAATTCTGACATCCAAGAGTCATGGAACGCACCACAACATCACCAGGTTAAATTCTCACTTAGTTATGCACATTTAACAGAGTGGTGTTGTTTTTAGCACGTCAGCAGGCTAACGTTTGTTTGGAGCTAAGGGCTGAGCACAGGCGGGATCTAAGAGCAGTTAAAATCAAACAAACGTCAATATTGAAGTTCAGCTCAAATCTTCATGGAATTAAGTGACTAATCACTGAAAAATGTCTGATAATTAAAAGTTTAAGCCAATCAAACAACCAACAGGACAAATTACTTTTCTATGTATGTAAATGCATTTTTTTTTAGATTGCATTTTAAAATTGGAAAACATTTTTAGGGAAAAAATAGACTGAAGCCACTTTCAGTCAATAACCAAAAAATAAAAACATATTATATAGCACAATAATATGTTTGAAGGCTAGCAACATCTGTTACTCTTGAAGGCTGGCTGCAGCCCAGTGGGTGTTTTATATATAAATACATATTTTATAAATGTCACATTGTAATAAAATGCATTCCTAGGGGGATAAGGTTCAGAATGATCTTCGATCGTCAAACATCTGCAAGGACACAAGCAAGGAGCGACGTGATGGAAATGAGTAATGCGAGAATTGATCGGCGCAATAAAAACAACAGAGACTTTGTCATGATGGCCATTAAACTAAGACGCCTCAACTCTCGCATTGTGTCGATTTATGAATAAGATTTACACCTTAGTCAATAGGGTTCTGACGCTAGCTTTTTTGGCCATAAACGCAGGGCTTAGCAGTTTCAAAAAGAAATGGGCCTTTTTAGCAATTCAGCTCTCCATATGCATACATCAGGAATATAATGTAGCACTTTGTCTTTCTGCTGCCGACAGAACGGCTTTGTTCTTTTCAGTTTCATGAACACACGAGCTTAAGGTGTCCACAGAAAGTCGTACAGAAAGAAAAAAAAAATTAAGTTGGTTAGGAGAAAAAAAGAAAACAGAGGGAAACGTTTAATCATGTGACATTGGCATTTTAATATGACATGCATCTTTATTTTCCTCCTGGCTGCTCAGTCTGCGGTGGAACGTAGCGTCTGGAAAAGCGGCAGAGTCGTTTTTTGTCTCGTCAAGGAAACGTCCGTTTGACAGAAAGCTTTATTGGTTTCTAATTACCGTGACAGCAGCTTCATCTAATAAGACATAACCGGCCTGTATAAAACATGTCAAGCAGACATGTTTGCAGGCACGATGAAATTAGTATTTTTTTTTATCATTTAAAGCTCGGTGACGTTCATTCGCTGGTCATCCCATGCTTGGCATCATCTGCCAGTGAACATTCGGATTTTGTGCTTGTCCGCCAGCAGCAAGGTGACATTATATTCATAATCGCCGTCATGGACTCCGGTGTGTCTGAAAGCTCCGGCCAAATGGTTCTCCTCCCAATAGTGGTGCCAGTTTCCGTACCGGTCTGCGCCAAATCCGAACACGCTGACCTGAAACAGAAAAACAAATCCCAATAAAATGTAAAATCATCAATAGTAGCCCTCGGTCATTGTAAGAAAACATGTAGCTATGATACTATGACTTGAAAATTGCAGGAAAGATATCGATTACAGTAAAGGTGCAGTTTTCTGACTCCTCTTATGTTCCAACGCCGTCAAAATATTGGCAACGCTTTCCCTGATTGTTAGCCACTCGGCGTCAAAAATTTGAATCCAGTTTGGGTAGATTTTTATTTCCATCAATTTTTTTAACATGTCACAATTAATGTAGTCTGGTCATTGCCTTCCTATGCAATTCAACTGGATTCTCATCTCCCTTCACAGCTCCATCGGGCCTTTCTCTCAAACACTTGACCTGGATTTCTCCAGAAGAATGTCAGCCGCGCCAATCAGCGAACAGAAGAAGAAGTTGTGAATGACGACATTGATTTTCTGCGCTGCTTTAGAATTGTGGTAATGGCAGCGGAGGAAGAGAACAAAGTCAATCAGTCCGTGTTGGACACACTTCCAAATATGGAGTGGAGGAGATTTCTGGCAAGTTTCTTGGCGTCAAACTGGCGCACTACATACATCACGGCTAAATGGTGGGTAATATTTTCATCCTCAACAGAGTCTACGGCTCCAAGAAGTAATCGTTTCTCATTAGTAAAGACTCCAGACTCCCTGTACGACGTAAAGCATAGAACAAGGGGCTGGTTTTTACCAGGGTACATTGAAGAAGAAAAAAATTTATTGCAATGCATTGATAAATCAATGTTTTTACCCACCTCTATTCCTGAGCAGGAACTTGGGTATTGCTCAAGTTCCTGGTCAGTTATCTAGTGGTTGCTAGCACTAGATTACTTTGTGCTAGTAACCTACAACGCCTTCTTTCCGCTCACTTTAAGTCCTCTACAATCTCAAATGTTTAAGTTGTTCCACACTGTGTTTCTTTGGCCAAGTATGTGGAAATGAAGCTACCGGAACGTCATCGTCTTCCAACGTCACACGCTTTTCAAATGTTGCCATACCGTTTGTCCCAGCACTTGTGCAACTAGCGTTCTTGCAAAAATTTAAGAGCAAACGTGACGTCATTCGCAATCGGTGCCATTACTGAGGTTCAAGCAGTACAAATATTTTTGGAAAGCAGTGTAGCTCAGTCCAGACCCATATTATTTTAGCTACCTTTGTTGCACAAAAAGTGAATTATGTGAGAACAGCACTGTGCATCACCTGTACAGACAGATGATGCTGCTGGCCTGGAGCAGTGTAGCTTACCTCATCACATATGTGGAGAGCAAGCAGCAAGCTGAGGAAGCCAGTCGACGGATATCGTCCATGACCTTCGAGCCACGACTCGTGGACATATTTGAAAAAAGTTGGACTATAAATCAACACCTGAAATAAACCAAAAAAAAAAAAAAAAAGCAGAAACAAAGACTCAGTTATATTGTGTTTTTAATCAAGAAAACACATTTAATAAGAATATTTAAGCCCACCTTATCTTTATTCGCCTTTATCCTGGCCCTAACTGGTAAATATGTGCTGCAAGAGACATACATACACACAAAGTCATATTCCTCTTTTTGAGCAAGAGCTCCAGAATAATAACACATCTAAATGGCTTCATTCAAAAGTAACAGATGGTGAATAAAATGAACGTCCAGTGTCTTTCTTCATTAAGCCTGTTTGAACGGAGCTAATTAAATCCAGATACCGGGGCAGATACCAAAGTAAAACGCATTCTTTCGTCTTTTCTGGGTTTTTTTTTTTTTTTTTTTTTAAACACGAGAGCATCTGGTGTGAAGCTCCAAGTGTAGACACTAAATATTTAAATAGAAAGGTGCGTGCGGCACCTGCTGCTGAGCCCATGTTTAGTTAGCATGAAAAACGTCTTCTCTGTATGCAAATGTGGACAAATAGTCCTGCGTCCTTCGACACTCGGACACCAGCCTCATCGAGATCGAGGCAAAGCTCACAGCGATCCGAAGGCCGCCGGGCTGAAGCTGACAACTCTGCTGGTGGAGTTCAAATTTAATGATGCAGGCGGATTACTTTGGCAGCGGGACAACTCTGCATTTATGAGCCACATTTGCTTGGAAACTCCCACCATCTAACGTCGCGGCATGATTGATTTATTAGCCACCGTTTTACTCCTGCGTGCCCGGTAGTTAAGCTAATGATTATGGGTAAGTGAGAGAGAAGCGGCTAAAGGTGAAATGTACTGGAAGAAGAAAAAAAAATAATCAAAGTGATTATCCTTGTTGTGGCAAAGAGACAGACAGAAAAAGCAGGAGAGTGTGACTGGATGGCAATCTGGTGTTAGAGAAGTGGAAATGATTCTGGGAGTGTGATACATGCAGCATGCATGTTAATGCCTCTGCAGCTTGGCAGTGAGAAAGTGGGTAATGAAAACTAGTTGTTTTTTTCTTTTTCTTCTCGCACCGAGAGAGAAAAAACAAACATTTTTGTTTTACTTAATGACTACCTGTAAAATAATCATTATAACAAAAGCTTAAAATAAAAACAAAACAAAACAAAAAAGTAGGATGAATAAACCTACTCAATTTTTGCAGATCATGTTACACAAATTTCCGTACAGATAATTACTGTGTTGTCTTATTGCATTTCCAGTGATAATACGAAACACAGATGCATAGAAACTGATTCTAACCTCTTGGTTTGACCTGTTGATGCTGAATTTAGCTGATGCCAATTTCTTGGGTTTGACTTTTACATCACACTTCATCTTTTGTTCACATCTGAAAACCAACTCGTAGCTTAGTGGAGCTTTAGCTTCTCTCACAGCTCTTACTGTGTGATAGTGCCAGTGGTCAGAGCACTGATGATCCACTGCAGGTCCAGAGTCTTGAACGGGATCAGAACCAGGCTGGTGTTGTTGTCCAAGTCTATGGCGCTCTCTGGGTACATGACATGATGAGTGGTGCGTGTTCCGACATCCTCCTCGTATCCACTGGTAGGAGCCTGGTTCATCCTGGAGGGACAGACAAAAACATCCTTAAATCAAGAGCCGTTTCTCTCACTGCTCCCTGCTTCCCCCCCCCAACCCTCCATTTTTGGATCAAGTTTGTTATCTTCCTGTGTCCCTTGACAATTCAGTCTTTCACTCTCAAAGATGGGAAATAAATAAACAAGCAGGCCACAGAAAAAGAGTTTGCGTCTTACTTAAGATTCCCTCCAACTTGCTTAAATTACTTGTGGAGATATGAAACACAGCAAAAGTATATGTTCCCTTGGGCTTTTTTTTTTTTTTTTTTAACATTTTCTTACATTATAACCCCACTCTTTAATCTTGCTAGCAGTTTGATGTGAGAGGCCAACACAAAATAGATTTTTTAAATTTTTTACCCCATAAAATCTGAATATAGAGTTGTGGTTTGCGTTCTTGCAGAACTATCTTTCACTGTAGCTGCAAACTGGCATGATGCGAAAGTAGTGTTTTTATTGCAGTTTTGCAAAATACGCACATTTTGATACGGCTCATCCCGGCGCAAAAACGTTTGATTGGAAAATCTTGAGGTTTTTCGAAATTGGTGCACTTCCAATTAAATAAACTTATTTTTGTAATTTCAGTTTGCACAGTTTTATGGTCAATGGAAATGCAGCTGCTGACAAATTGGTCAGAGAGCATTTTAGAAACACGGTTAGGATTTAGTTCTTGAGAACTCAAAACGTATGCCTTTATCTAATTTGGACATTTATCTAAATCTACCTTACAACTTTTACACCCAACATACGTGAATCCTTCAATAGGTTTTCTTCTTGGACTACAGTACATTTAGTTGTAGTACTTTCTATTCAGAAAAGTTCAATTTTGGCCTTATCTGACCACAGCAACTTCTTCTACATGGCCTTCCAAAGGGCTTAGTCTTGGAAATTTGATTATAAAGACTAGCTTTATAGAGGGCACAACTAGAGTTAAATCAACATTAGCTACATTTCTATTACAAATGTTTGCCAAACTCTGTCAATACTCCACTGATGTCGAAAAAACTAAATTTGGCAATTGAGGTGACTCTGTTAAATGAGGAACGCGATAAAAAAAAATAAAAAAATAAAAAAATCACATGTGAATAAGTTTGTTCATGCAATAAGTCATTAAAAACGCCATCCTCCTCCAACCACTTCCTGTCATTTTCTTCTTTGTGGTTTGCGTCAGCGGAAACATCCGGTTGCTCATCACGAGACTCGTGTGATGCGAAAAAAGTGTCTCCATTGCAGTTTTGCCAAATAAACCGATTAATACACAGTCAGAAATCGGAAAATGAGTTTCTTTCAAAATTGATGTGTTTCCATTAAACAAATTTATTTTCTAAATGTCAAATTGTGCAATTATACAGTCAAAGGAAACGCAGCCGAGTCTAGTTTGTCCTTTTCAGAATTGGTATTAATTTAATTCTTTCAAAGTTATTTCAACAAGATATGGTTTTATTTTAACCCTTTCGAGTGTTAAACTCACTCAGCACAGTGTTGATTTAACTGCCAAATTTGCTGTGTAGCCGTTAAGACGGACGGCCATCTTTTGGTAGTTTGCAGACTGTCAGAAGTGGACTGTGGTAAAGATGGCTGAATACATAAGCAGACAACATTTCACTTTTTAACAAAAGTTTGTAACCATGTACAGTAGATATGATACGTGCATTATTCTCCTTCCACTTCACAATTGTGCACTACTTTTTGTAGTTCCAGCACATAAATTCTCGTGGTTGTCACATAACAAAATGTGGAAAAGTTAAACTGGTATGATACTTTTAATATAAGCAGAGCCACAGATTTTAGATAAAAATATAAATAAATAAAAATACAAGAAGACAGAAAAAAGAAAAATGCTTAAATTGTCCTCCATCACCTTGTTCCACCAACCCAAAAAGCGACTCGGTACAACCCAGCGTCCGTATGGAGCCAGGCAATTACCTCTTGGCAGAGCAGCCGAGGCATCCCCATTATTGTCCAACAATTTTTTCTCAAACTGGGACAGTAATTGGCGGGAATACAGTTTGACAATGGCAGCTGGCTCCGGTCACAAGTAGGAAGTGACACACGAAGCCTGAAACACGAGTCTGACCCCCCTGTGTGACAAGCGTTACCTATTTGGAAGCTCTGGCCTGAGCGGTCTGATCTCCCTCATTACCAAGTCCGAGATGACAGCTATATAACAACCTGACATTTTCAGCCTGGGCCTGTCAGAACAACTGCCGGCGAGAGGCATCATTGGCCAAGGCTATTTATTGTTGATGACAAGCTCAACATGTCACATTCCCTGAACCATTCTTGAGTTCAAAGGATATGGTTGTTTCTGCGCAACAGATTTTGTGCTGTCAAAAGAGGTGTAAAGCCTTAAGTGGAGAGTTATTACAGCAAACCTCAACAAGGTAGCAAAATGAAAATCAGCCGGACTGGGAACATGGAACGTCAAAGTTTGGAGAAATGTAATTAAAAAGGACAAAAGGAATAAACACGAAGCTTAGGAATGCCGCTTTAGCAAGATTACAAAACTTCATTTTGGAGATTTTAACAGCATTTTTGGGCTTCCTTGATGATTTAACATTTGTCTATAAACACACAGATGCATCCAAACCGTTTGCAGGAGCTTGAAAGCACCTCCAGGCCATAAAGCTGCCAAAGATCTGGAGTCAGTAACAGCTTGGTGGAGTATGACGGCAAAGACACGGCAGTCCTAACTGTTAAATGAACTGGACGTATATAGTGCTTTTCATTTTGACCATCCACCAGCAGTAGGGTGGTCAGTAATGACTGCCCAACCGCTGGTGGGTTCATGCCTAGGCACAGTTTTTGCCTGTATAAAAGAGACAAGTGGTGGCGCTAAAGCAGGGGTGTCAAACTCAGTTTCATTTTGGACCTCATCAAAAACCTGAATGTTCTTAAAGGACCGGTTGTGCCAGAATATATTGATAAAACCAAGTAAATTGTTAAAATATTCAAATATCAATAAACAGCTGTTCCTCCAGGATTTTGTGATTGTTTTAATGTTCTTTTGTTTTTTTTCCTCAATCAGATTTGCAAATTTCGTGGTGCCAATTTAGAAATGTCTGTAAGAAATTTTTACGATATTTGCACTAAAGTATGATGTTAAATGTGGCTTTTTATTACTCACTGCATCAATTATAACTTGACATCAAGCAAGGCTGAGGCAGCCGTCAATTAAACTCAATGTTTTTGACCAATTTTGAACAAACAAAACAAAACAAGAATTGCAGTAAAATCAGAGAGAGAGAAAAAAAAGTGAAGACTTGTTGACTGTGTGAATTTTGCAGAATTGTGATAAACTGCAAAATTTTTCAAAATTAATTAATTAAGAGTTTAAAGGGCCACATAAAAAGCTGCGACGGGCCAGATTCGGCCCCCGGGGCCTCGAGTTTGACACATGTACACCAAGCTTTTTCAGAGAACTTAAGATGCGTCACCTCTGCTGACAGAACACGTTGAAAAATAAGTGATTTTGGTTGTGCAATTGTAAATCTCTGCCGTTCAAGAAATAAATAAAAAAAAAAAATCTGTATTTTTCTTTCAAAAACCTTCGCTGTGAGTCAGTGTCGAGCCTTCTTTGTTAAATCTTTCCATTATTGTCTTCTCAGAGCCACTGAAATGTTATTCATTTGAAGCTGACGGATGGAAATTACCGAGAATTTTTCTTCACCTTCCTGCTTTTAGAGCTCTGTCGAAGAATGCGCGCATCCTTCTGCTTCCTGCCAGAGGGGTCAATGCAAGAATAACTTGTTGTGGAGAAGTGGACTTGTGTTGATAAGTGGACTCTGTGGAATGCTTATTCACTTAATTGTGTGTGTGTGTGTGCGTGTGTGTGTTTGAACTGCTCTAAGGAGGTAGATTTTAAATTGGTTCATTCAATATTCAACCACATCACCTCGGCCCTCTGCTTCTCTGCCCTGGCTCGAGAAAAATACTCACGGCAGATGGAGTTGAAACAAAATAAATGGATGTTCTGGCCCTTTGGAGCTAATAAATTGGATTGCTTATGCACTGGAAACAGAGGCTCTTAACCCACAAAACGCCAAAAAATTCAGGGACCATGAATGCCTCTGAAATAGAGACATTTGATTTGGAAGGGTTCTCTTTGTGCGAATCCGGCTTTAAGCTGCTGTGAAAGCGTTGATATAGTCGTTTGCTCAGTAGATTTATGGAATCATAAAGTTCAGAGGGTTGAAAGAAGAAAACCAGAACTGGTAGGGTTTTTCCCCCCTCAGCAGAGACATAGGTTTGGAAAAATGACTGGGTTTGCTGGTGGTTTGTTGGGAAAGTATGTGGAAGCTATCAAGAGTTTAATGCAGGTGTTTGCAACCTGTACAATTTATGTCCCACAAATAAAAAGTCATTCAGAGGCACAAATATTATGTGGTTTATTTGTAAAACATTTTTTTTTTATTATATTGTCACCTTTGTAAGTTTTTTTTTTTTTTTGTCAAAAGTGATTTTTGGGGGAAAAAATAAATAAAAATCAAAATCACCCACTTTCTAATGCCAAAAGATGAGAATGACATGAGTTGAGAATGCAGAAAAAAAGTGAAAAAGAAAAAAATTTGTGTCAAAAAATGACGTGAGCCATTATTTAATAAATATCAACTAGGAACAATTTGCTGTCACATTTAAAGTGCCGCCATTTTATTGAACTTTTTTCAGGTTCAGGATGGATTGATTTTCATTCTACATTATGCTGATATTTGTGCAAAATCACATAAGAAAAAAGTTTCTAACAAGGTGACATTTTCTATTTCTCGTTATTGTGGAATTTAACAAATCGAAATAATTTCGGTCGTTCTGACTGACATTTAGTCAGTCAGAAGTTTGGTCCGATTTCACTTCAGACAGCGGTAAGAAAAATCGATGCGGGTGTTTTTATTTATTGTATGTAAACTTCGGGTTTCAGCCGTTTCTTGTTCTGTTAACAGACCAGCAGCAGCATTTCTACAAGCTGCAAACGGCGAAAAGGACGGCTGATCTGAATTTAAAATAATCTAGACAAGTTGATATAAAGATGTGGCTCAATCTTTCAAAATCTTTAGGAAGGAAGGCTTTTGCTTCGCAACAAGTCATAATTAAAAACAGCAACGTCGTCGTGACAACTGAAGTAATGCGTTTAGGGAATTTAAAGAAAGGATTTACCAGAATGATTCTATGGCATAAAGGGCTCAGTAAATATATTGGAATGGTCTGAACACTATAATTTCCATTTTATTTTTGTTTAGGTGACAAAAGTGTGAGTTTAAGATCCACTGTGGGACATTTAAATGCGGCTTCGACAAGGCAACTCACACTGATTTACAACAGCACAGAAAAAAAAGTGGCAAATTTTTACGCCAAAATTTTGAAATTTACCTCAGAAAGTTTCTAGAAACAAAAACCACGGGAATTTCTGAGATTGAAAAGTCAACAACTTGCTAGATAAAACTCAGATTTTCTAGAAACCTCTGAGATTAGTCTCAAAAGGTGAAACTTTCCAAAAGTTTCAACTTTCCAAAAGTCAAAAATGTTCAAGGTTTGAAATTTTCATGTTTTCTCCAAATATTTATGAGGTTGTTTTTATTTTTTCTAGAAAAATTTCTACTTTACAAGCACAGAAATTTCCAATATTTTTGGAGAAAATTTCTGAGATTTTCTTTTTTTTTTGAAGAAATTTATCATTTTTTCCTACCTACACCAGCTCAAGTTATACTGATCTGAAGACGAACAGATCGGCGCTTAAAAAACCCCAAAACAAAACAAAAAAAACACTCCTGTGTTCAATTTAGAAAAAAAAAAAACAAACAAAAAAAAAAAAACGCACAAATCACTACGACAACCCTGAGGCAAAACTTGGATTATTAATCTTTCTTTGCTGATGAATAATTTTTCCTGTATTGTATTTACGGCCCAAACGGCTCACGTGTGTCTTTAAACTGCAGCCCACCTGCGTGGCTAAAGTATCAGCCGCTCATTCATTCAGCTGTCACCCTCACAGATGATACCTGTGTCTTGTTTGGAGTCGCACATTATGTCTCCTTGTCATGACTGCTGAGTTTGTTGTCAGTTACTGTTAATGAATATTCCCGTGAGACACGGGTCACGCTCATGACTAAACACCAAATTGAATTTTAATGAAATGATTAATCTATTGTGAAAACGCAAAGAGACGGAAAAGGGACTGCTGTGGTGTGGCAAACGAGACAGTGGAGAAAAAGAAAAAAAAAAACACACACACACACAAAAAAAAAAAAACACTAATAGCCTTTGCTTGCAGACAGTGAGATGTGGCCATTTTTGAGGAGTGCAAGAGGAAAGCTGTTGCTGAAAGGTAGCAATTTAAATAATCGGCCACAAGTTTTCACACTTCATGTGGCGGGAAAAAAGAAACAAAAAAAAAAAAGAAAAAAAAAAAAAGAAAAAAAAGTGCAGATTAAACTTTTCGGAGAGATACAAAAAGCTCTGTGTTGAGGAAAGCTAACGAAGCGCATCATCCTGTGGCCGTTGCAACCTAAAACGACTGGTTTTAGTGGAACCTTTTCCAAAAAGTTTGTCAAGCGCCAATTCTGACTCTTTGCTCCGGTGTGACAGGAAAGGTTTCTTTTAGTTAAGCAGAAAGCGACAGCAGCTTTGTTTCCATTACAAATGTGTGCAGACCTTTGTTGATATGATGTCGAATAAACGCAATTTTGCAACTGCGGCATTTCCATTAAATAAGACGCGTAGTTAAAACCACAGCTGAATAAGTTTGTTCACGCGACAAGTCATTGAAAAACATGCAGCGCCATGTTTGTCAATGGCATGGTGCTGCCAACTACTTCCTGTCGTCGTCTCCTTCATGGTTTCCGACATGGCCGACATGTGACGCTTGTGATGCGAAAAAAAAAAAAAAAAAAGAGAGCGTTTCCATTTTAGTTTTGTGAGATAAACCAGTTTTGATACAGACAGAAGACCATTTCATTCTAGCGCCAAAACGTTACATTGCCATGTTTCCATTAAACAAATTTATTTTTGAAACATCAACGGCGCAATTATGTGGTCAATGGAAACAAAACTGAAAAAGAACTGGGTTTATTCATGGAAAGTGGGTAACAGCAATATTAATATTCTTGTTACCAAGTTTAATATGTTATACTGACATGGGTTGACTAATAATCATTTAGTTAATCCAAATGATTAACTTAAATGCTGCATACAGCAGCTTTATTCAGCTTACAAGGCTAATTTGGACGGAAACTGCAAAGTTTTTTAGCCAGAGCCAAAAAGCCAAATGGCAAAAACTTTTTGCCATTTTAGACAAATGTGGTATTTGCACATATCTGATATACAAGTTCTACGTCACATCTCAAAATGGTTTTTCGACAAAACGAAAAAAAAAAAGAAAAAAAAAAAGTTTTCAACAAATACCGTGAAACAAGAAGTTGAATTCAAAAAACCAACTTAAAAATGGAAATTTTGACCAATCTCAGAGGAGTTGCAGTGATGGGTCAGAAAAGAGGGAAATGCAGAAAATGTTCATGTGATTGGTCAGATTTGCGGAAAAGCTGCGATTACTGGAGGAAATCAGCAAACTATGATTGTAACTGCAGCAAACGTTGGTGCCAAACTTTCTGTGTACTGAACTTGTTCAAGGAAAACCTGAAGGCTCGTCTATTCAGGCTCGAGTTCGGGTAATTTTTTTTCCTCTTAATGTTTTTATTTTTTTGACTGCATCATTTTACATTTTTTGTGGATTTTAGATTTTTTTTCACCATGTCATATATTACTATATATTATTACTCTGTTCATTTGAATTGGATTTTTATCTTGAAAGGCTCTTAAATTTACTTGTTTACATTCAGATTTTTATTTCTAACCATTCTGGAAACCCGTTTTCCGCTCTGCGTCGATCTGTCTGTGGAAAAAGCTCAAGGATGCTGATGCTCAGCAGTGCTTGCCCGCCAACAGATTGTGCTGTGTTGGTCACCATTCATCACAGACGTGTATTTGAACATGGCGAACCATCTCCACTAATGGTCAGCACCTGCGCAGACGGTCCTGGTGTTGTTGAAAAGCTCTGAAGAGGCAGGCGGGATAAATTAGCAGCAGGAAGACGCTGACACGGTTCTTTTTCAGGCTAGCCTGTTTGCAGAAAGGAAAGAATTGATCTGATCCTTGTTCTCTGTTGGAGTTTCAGTAAAAAAAAAAAAGTAAATCTTGTCAGAGCAAGTCGCTGCTACGCTTACTCCTCTTAAAACTTCCTGTTTTAATAGTGTTCAGTACAGTGGCTAATGATGTTAGAAAAAGAGTTTGTGTACAACACAATCCAAGTAGGTCACAGAGGTATGTAAACTTTACATACCACAGCCCAATTTATTCATGACTTTGATAGACTTCAGTAGTAATTTTGGGACATGGATTAAGATGGTAAAAAATAAGGAAAAAAAAAAAACAAAAACGAAAACTCCCCAAGAGCTTAAAGGAGCAGTGTTTTGTAAAATTGACTTTTGAATTCAAATGTCAGGATTCAGGAATTTAGACGATCAAGTTCCAGGAACAAGTGATGCCAGTAACGCGTTACTGACGTGGGACCACTTTTTTCAGTAATGAGTAATCGCTAACGTCGCTATTTCAAATCCAGTCAGGCTACAGTTACTTATTGAAATCACTTTGCGTTACCATCCATCTTCTTTTGGAATTAAACTGTCTTGTCGAGTCATCGCCGTCTCTATGCGACAGCATCTGCAGCAACAGCAATGTAAACAATGGAGGGAGATGCGCATTTTGTTGGTGGAAAAACAGGAACTACTTTGAGTTTCTGTAGCCAAGTCTGATTATTATAAGCGTTTTTTTTTTTTTTTAAATTCACTTGCAGATTTACCATTTGCAGGGGGGGGGGCTTTAAAATCCTTCTTATAGTTTTCCAGACAATAGTGAAACACACAAAAACACACACAAATTACTAGCGTTTTTTTTTCTTTGTACTGTTGTAACCATTAAAAAAATGTCCTCAGTTCAACCTTATAAGTGGAGACACATTGTTGATGTTACCATTATAAAATAACTTACAATTAAGTATTGGCAAAGGTCAATGTAATTTCCACAGGTGGCAGAGCGTTGTTGTTAGCAGCTGCTGAAAGTAACTAAAAAAGTTACTTTTAATGTGACTTAGTTACTTTCCAAATCAAGTAGTCAGTAATCCAAGTTACTTTTTCAAGGAGTAATCAGTAATCCGATTAAAGTTACTTTTTCAAAGTAACTATGCCATCACTGGTCATGAATTATAGTTTATTTCAGTCTGGACTATTTTAAAGAGGAATTTTTTGTATTTTTGCATTTTCCAGACTTTAAGACTTAGAAAAGATAGAAATATTTGCATGGTATATTTATTTGTCAAAACAAAAAAAACAACGTTATATTTTAAGGTGCTAAATTTTGTTGGTGGTCCGCTTCAGGACTCCTGACTTGACAGGACGTGCATCGCTACCCCAGAGGTAGAACTGACTCATCCTTACAGTGTTGAAAAATGTTTAGAACACACCGAGGGGAGCAGATGGTCTGTCTGCAGTCAGGATTGAACTGGGTCGTTTTTGAAGTGAGGAACAACAACGGCGTGGTGTCATGGCGACCAGTAACCGACAGCAGCTTTAATGTCACGGCTGTTTGTTCTCTCGGATGCTGTTGGCCTAATTAATATTCATTTCCACTTTAAATGTCCGGTGTCAAGAATCTCTGCGTTGTATGACATGGCCGAACAATTGAAGGTGCAGCTGGATCGCACAGCATGTAATAGGTAGCACTTTAAAGGTCAGCGGCATTTCAGCTCTCTGTGGGTTCCACATCCTCAGTCTGCTGCTGTTACCGCAGCTGGTCTTTATAATCCTGGGTGGGTAACAATCAGAGAAGCCTGTGTGCTTTCAGCTGGGTAATAATTATATAAAACACTGCGCATCATATCTTGTACAGTATTTATGACGTTCTTGTATCAAAACAGATTTTTTCCATAGAGATATTTAGTAAAGAAGAGACTTAAGCAGACCTTTTACATGTCTAATCTTATACTGCCATCAAAGCTTAAAATTCATTCTGCTGTCAAACATCAACTGTCTGTTACAGTCACCCTGTCAAACAAAATGTCCCCCTCCCGACCAAAAACAACCAATCAGAGTCAGGGGGCGCTGTCAATCAACCTCATGTACTCGCTGCGGAATGTGCTAGTGGTGGAGAAACAACCGTTCATCTGCAGTCATTGGTGGACATGCTAACTAGCCTTAGCAATCACCACAGGCAATGCTAGCTGCAGTGTAGCAGACAGCATGGAGGCGATGAACAGCGCCACACAAGATTATGATTGACAGCACTGAGACCCTCCTCCTGGTTCTGATTGGTTGCCTCCAATTAGCACTGGGAGAAGCAAGAGGAGCTTGATTATTTTTTGTAGATTATCTGTATCATACCATACTGTCACAACATAGTGACACTTTCAACAGATATATAAAAAACATTTTTTTTTTTACAAGGAATTATTAGCATAAAACAAGCTTCCATTTCTTGCTGAAAAGTTACTTGTGAGTTAGTTTTGTCTTATTTCAATCATACTAGAAACTAGACAAAAACTAAAACTTTTGTGTTTTTTTTCAGTGCACCAGTGAGCACACGCTATACTATTCTCTGCTCCATGCAGCCGAAGAAACTCTAATTCTATTTAAGTACCAGGGACAGTATGATGGTAAATTTGAAAGCTTTTTAAATTTTATAAACCTTGCCGTACCTCATGGTGGTAATGTGCCTCATTCCTATTTTCAGCAGGGGGCCTCAGGGTCAACAAACAAGGCAAACGTCAATCACAAGATCCTATAAGCTCATCCTTAAAGAGTCTGCAGAGAGGCGGCCGCTTTGAGTCATTTAAGAATGCTGATGGAAAAATCCCTGTTATCGTCCCCTTTTTGTTCAACTAAGCCATTTGCATTGCAGACCTGCTGAATTATTCACTGGTGAAATGTAAACAAGCCAATTGCCTGACCGTGTTCTCCGTTAGCATTAGGGCAACACGCCTCTTTGCAACCTACATGGGTCCTTGGGTTAGCATTTACACAGAGCTATGTTTAACACTACACCGCACGTGGAAAGCATCTAAATCCACCTTCTGGCTCTGCTGTGTTTACACTATTTTTTTTATTTATTTATTTTTAATGTGTTGTTGCAGCCCAAACGGCAATCAATCCGTTGACCCGCGTTTTTCTTTGATTTACAATGAGGTCCACTGGGCAAAGAAAAAGGCCTGATTGCAGAAGTTGATTGAGTGCCCATAAAAAAGAAAAACCTAAATTGAATTTTTAGGGACACATTAATAACAATAAAGAGGAGGAGGAATAATTGGACACGCGCTTTTAAAGCTTCAGGGTGTTTCTTTCTGCTCTCTGACATGTTTTTGATGTGTAGGTGGCGCTGGCAAAAAAAAAAAACCCAAAAAAACAAACATTCTGGCCATTTGTCACCTCATAGAAACGTCTCATTACGTTAATAACGCTCTTACAAACGAGGGGAAAACCTTTGTGTTTGCATAGATTCATCGCTGGCTGAGATGAGTCGAGAGGGGAATTTAAACTTTCACGGCTTAAGATCCATCTTAATGAAGGTTTCTGCCAAAGCATACATCATCTTGTAGAATTTAAGCTTGACTGATGCTCAATTCAGCTGAGTAAATATGAATAATGAGACGACGAGACATGCAAGACAGCCTCACTTTTCTAAGATAAAAGACGCTCTGGTGTGACAAGGGAACATGCAGAAGAACAGCAATAATGTGGCGGTTCAACAACATAATAACTGTTATATTCTTTGAAAAATAAAAATGTGCATAAGTTTTAGAGGAGACCAGTTCTGACATAGCTGTTGTGTAGTGTTGTTTAAGTATTTGCTTTGTAAAAAACGCTCCATGGAGACGTTACTGGAATTGCAAAAAACTGCTCACCGATAATGACTAGCATTGGTTTTAGCTGTCAAGTTGTAGAAATAAAATGCTAACTCTTAAATATAAATGTGACTTTTTTATAAATAAAAATAGGAAAGGGGATGCAGTTACTATTTATCGACACTACAACAACTAGACAAGAAAGTCAGGAAAAATTTGAACAAAAAGAGAACGGCAAGGAAGAGAGCAGATGGTCAGTTATGCTAGCTTGACTTTGACAACCTTAACATGTAGGGGTGCTGCAGAACTTGATGTGTTTCAGTTCAGCTAAAAAGAAAAGGCGACACACACACTGACTCTCTGACAGATCATCTGTAGAGCAGGTGCTTAGATTAGCTCAACCACCATCACTGGTTGATGTGAAAACATCCTGATTCAAACCAACCAGCAGCTCCTTTGGCAGGTTGCTCCTCTCGACTCGTTTCCCTAGTTTGGCATAAAACAATCAAAACCTCCTGCATATTCACACAAACTTGTTCTCATACAGACACTCGTCACGCTCTTGACATTTCAAAGCAGGTCAAATAGGGTTTTTTGTTGTGTGTATCTGTGTATGTCTGCAGTCCACCGTCCTGCATCGACCGAGTCCCGTTTAGTACTACTGTGGTCTTCACGCATTGATTTATTTGCCGTTCCATCTCTTTATCCTTGTGTTGCACTTTCCATTCACGCTTAATTGTTTGTGTTCCCGAGGCGAGCGTTTAGCAGGCTAGTTGTGTTTATTGTTTTGCTCTCATTTGTCTCCCTTATCTCTGCTACGCCGCGCATTTCGGGGCCACAAAGGAGATGAAGTGCGATTCTGCCATCTCAATTTTAGCTCGATAAAGTCAGCTGCATTTTCATGTTGTAAAGACAAAAGGTCTTTCTTTGAGTGAGAAATGTAAGTCTTATCTCTGTTCAGACATAAAGCAGAGTCAGATTCAGTGTTTGTAAGCATCCAAAAGATAGCATTTATAAAAATAATAAAAAAATAAATAAAAAAAACCTAACATTTCCATGACATCACATGCTTTTGCTTATTGATGTTCATGTCTTAGAACTGGAAAAACCCCCCAACTCATTTCAAATTTAAATTGAACAACCTCAGTGGCTTATTAGCGCTTCAAAAAGCCTATACATGAAAACATTTAATTATTAAAAAGCTACACAGCTTGCACTTGTCAATCAGAGGAAGATGGGAAAAAAAATAAATCTCTTGCGATGACAGTCGATTTTGGCTGAACAAACAACAGGCTTTTAGCCAATAAACCAATGCTATTCAGCAATCTCAGGTTTATTTTCATTAAGGCTTTACAGGATTTGGATGCAGTGTGACGTGAATTCGCTGCCCCACAGAAACGTTCATGCTCACCGTTCCATATTTTGTCACATTCCAGCCACAAAATTCAATGTATTTTGTCAGGATGTTACAAGACAAAAAATACTGAATGTTGTGCTTAAAAGAGCAGTGTTATGTAAAATCAATCTATAATGTTTGTCCCTCATCAAAAACATACATGGAGCGTTTCCTTCATTCTTTTATGCATGTTTGAGAAATCTTTTCATCACCCATGGCAACCATTCAGCTGTGCAAAACGCCTGGGTGGACCTAGCTCCGCCTTCGAGGACGAAGCTCCTCCTCTGAGCTGCAGCTTCCAAATTTCCAAGCTTACGCCTCTCAGTGAACTTCCACACTCAGCTCCTTCAGACTAGCCAGCAGCAATTAGCAAACACCTGACGGAACTGAATGTCAGCTGAACTCATTACACGAGCTACGTCTCAGTGCTACGCTGGCAAAAGGTTAAGAGAGAAGCCATGTGATGACTTCCTGAAGGAGGAGTTTCAGAAAGAGCAGGAGATTTTGAAGAGAACGAGGCCCAAACTCAAGGCAGCAAAATGCAAAATCAAATTTCTTTTAAGTCATATTTGGTATATACAACATTTTTACATCAACTGAAGTTAAAGTTACTTGATTAAACTATAAAATGGGAAAACCACATAATACTGCCCCTTTAGACTGTAAAGTGGTAGGGAGTAATCATACAAGGTTTTGTTACCAAATCGTTCATTGAATAAATACTAGAGAAAACAGTAAAAATAATAAAAAAAAAGAATGACAATCCCAACAATACGGACAAGTTTGGGTTTTCTTAAACATTAATAGGAACTTATTGTGGCAGCGGTAATCAAAATTCTTTAAATAAGACATTTATAACAATAAATGATACAATAAACCCAAAGAGTGTCGTTCATTTCATCATCTGAAAATACAAATAGTAATAAGAAAGAACAGCAAACCTACTGAGACATGTCCATCCACCTGAACCAACAGGTAACGACCCCCGTGGTTTATTTATGTTCAATAGGTCCTGCCATATTCAGCTCATTTCTCTGTGTTCCTTATTGCTAGTATGGTGTTGCCATATACGTTCATTCCTCCCTGTTGAGTTCCTTCAGTGGTTCTTGTGTTCTGTTGCTTCTACATTTGAACAGATATTCTTTCCATTTAGACTTTTTCCTTTTGGTTTTAGAGATCCTTTGTGTTTTAGTTCAACTCCCTCAAAAACACACAAAACCAGACCTTGAACATACACAGATATAAACACTGCACTTTTCTGACCCAGACTGTTAAAAAAAAACAAAAAAAAAAACGTCTCCAGACTTTTCTTTAATATCTACACAGTACTTATGTTGAAAATTCTTTCCTTATTTTAGTTTTTCTTCAGTTTTTAAACTATTCCATCTTTGCGTTAACCTACTTGCGTTGACTGCCTGTCACTTTGATGAATTTCCCCTCTGTGGGACGATTCTGATCTATTCTAATTTCTTATTTAGAACAACGAGGCTGTTATGATAAAATATTTAAAATATTTTGTAAAAATGCTAATGTACATGAATATCTCTCTTATGGTCTTATTCTGTCATTTTCTCTTCTTCCTGCAGACCCCGAATTAAAAACACTTTTCAGGACAGTAGCGTTGTTTCCGGATAGCATGTCCTCCTATCCACCGTGGCCATGGTGACCCAAAAGGCACGCTGACCTCTGTGTGTGAGAAGACTTCTTTAAAATGTGAAAATTTGACTCCTGTTCCTTATGCGTGCATTTTTGTCAAGTATGTGCTGTTTTGCCTTTTCCTAATACAAGCGTTTGTTCTTTTTACAAGGGAAAGGAAAAGGAAGAACAAAGTATATCATATATATCTGGATGAAAATGCATGTGTAAGGAAAAGGGAAAAACAAGAGAGAGAAGCTTCATTTCTGTTGACCATATATAATTGCGCAATTGGAGATTTTGATAAGTTTGATTAATAGAAACAGCAGTTTTGAAAAGAGTCTCCTTTTTCGATAAAACTTTTTCATTTTATTTTTGCAAAGGTGAGGTGGTTGGTTTTTCCATGTGGATCAAAATTGGTTTACTTCACGTCAGAAGAACAACAATCGGATGTTGCAGCTGATGACAAAGAAGATGACGTTGGAAAAAAAAAGTTTTACCGCATGAACAAACTCACAGTGTGATTTTAATTGCTTTTCTTACTGAATGTAAACACTGCAATTGCCAAACTTTGTTCTTTCAACATTAGCGGAAAAGTGACCGAGTTTTGCGCACATTTATATTTGTAATGGAAGCGCAGCTGGAGAGCGAGAGAGAAAGAGAAAGAATCCATTTTATATTATCAGCATTCTTACCTAAAGCTATTCTGAGCATTCCCTTTACGTGGTTAGACTTCCCGGCTTTTTGTCTTCTCCGTTTACTTAGTGACCAAAACATGTCAGGGTGATTACCGGTTCATGTTTGCTCTATAATTACATGTAATTATTGTAATCTGGAGAATAGATATAGTTTTGCAGTGAACTGCCGTCTTTTCGTTTCAACATATGTGAAATCAAAGCTTCCTGATTGTCATTACTGACCGTTCACATACATTTAAGAGTGATAAAAAATATTCTACTTAAAAGAGACTCATACATCCTGATGCATCAGTGAGATACAATCCTTTCCATTCGCAGCGATGTGATAAAAAGAAGGAAAACCGTGGATACAACCCGAACATTAAAGCTGAAATGCTTCCCTAAGAAAGCAGAGGTGAACCTCTCCACTAACCAATTTGCATGTTGCGCCTCTGCACCCGTCAGTTCAGTGAACACATCACCCCCACCCCACAGTCTTATCAGAAGCATGTGTACTCCACACCTTCCTGTCACCCAGCCTGTTCCTGCTGCTAAGGTAACCTTCCAGCTCAGCCCGGCTGCCTCTAACAGAGCGTGGGCTCCGGGTCTGACTCCGCTCGAATGAGTAAATCAAAAAAAAAGAAAACATCACAATTCTATGGCCAGGATTTTTTTTTGTCGTTTTTGTCGTTTTTTTTGTCTGCTAATGTTAAAGTAATAGCTCTCATCTTGCTGTTGTCCCCGTCATGCCGTAATTGAATCTGTGGAGAACAGCATGCTGCTGTCGCAGCAGGGGGGGGGCGGGGGGCTGGGTGAGTGGAGGGGGGGGGACAGGAGCCGTAATGTGGCTTTATTTAGAGAAGCGACGTGTCGCGGCGGGCCGTCAAAGCCGCGCAGCGAAATGAGGCGCGCCACAATGCGGGGTGAAATTTGCTTTTGGAGATTTAAGCTGCGCTGCAGTTACGTTGATGGTGGAATTTGTGGGTTTAGCAGAAACTTTGCTACAACCTTGATTTCTACAGATCAGAACGGAGCGTCTCAGCTGTCAGACGATGGTTTTAATGAGTTTTTTTTCTGTGTTTCTGATTTTCATGCAGGAAACTGTATAAGTGTTTGTATGTTGCATCTGTCTGACGGGACGATGGTTGGAAATTGGCATTCTGCTAAATCCGGAGTATTTATGACAACATTGAACATCTATCAATAAGCACTAGGGCCGCACCGATTGCTGTTTTCTGGCCGATCGACGATTACCGATCTGTAAAAAGTCTGACCTGCCGATTCTGATTTTGGCCGACACCAATATTTTTGTGCAAAATGTCGCTAAACAAAGCGAGAAAGACACTGATTTGGCAGCAGTGGGGTGACTATAGTTAACTGCAAACCTGCAGACATGACCTGGTGGGCGGGGCCAACAGTCAAAGAGGACAGTGGCTGATTCTTAGACCTTAGTCGAAGTAGATAATATCTGCTTAACATCTACAGTCTTCCTCATTTTCAGGCTTTGGGGAAACAGCCAATTAGCATCAAGGGAAACGAAAGCCGCTTGAGGATTGGTTGTTTCGCAAAAGCTAGCCAATAGGGTCAAGTAGCATTGCGCCGAGGTGTTTCAGCTTCCCAACCTGCTTTTTTTTTTTTTATATATGGCAGAAGTGCTCTATGAAACAAAATCTACAATAAGCAAACTTTCTAAGAATTATTTAGATAATTTAAGTTCCACAAAAAAAAAAAAATCAAGTAGATGGACACTGAACTGCAAATTTCAACCAGAAACGGATTAAATTTGTGGTCACAGACATTGGTTTGCTCACATTTTGAAAACAAATGCACAGTCCAACTGATGGCTTTATTTAAAGCAGCTTTCTTTCAGCCTTCGTCGCGCAGCAGAAATATATAATTGTTATTTTCTTGGGAATCGGGCTTCATTAAAATATTTATGTGAGCAAAGAGAGCAGGAGAGAATCAAATGGATGTAAATAAGCTGGTGGAGAGCAGACTGCGAACGCTAGTGATGACTTAATTAACATGCTAATTGATGCATGACATTGTCTTCCAGCTCGTTGTTCTGGAAGACTGTCAAAAAAAAAGGGGATGAAAAAGTGTGAAATAGTTTATATTGGGGCTGTGAATTTAACTCAGAATCACCAAATGCTTTCCTACAGACATACACATAGTTCCGGTAGAGGGTGAACTTGTGAAGTAGAAAATAAACTAAAAAACTAAAATTATCTTTTATAAAATATGGCTGGTGTTTAAGAAATACAGTAGAGTGAAAAAATTAGGATGCCTTATGAAACATTCAGTTCCCTAATGTCCAAAAATTTATGCCAAATCTATTTTTTTTTCCTCTCTGCTTAAGACTTGATTTCACTTTTTGAAGTTATCAAAGAAAATATATTAAAGCGCATTTGTAGCCGAGGAAAAGGCTAAAAGTATTAGCTACTGTTAGCTACTTTGGCTAATGTACCTTCAGCAAGACGTCTACAGTCCGACATCAGGCCGAGGAAAGTCGACACCACTCCTTACGTCCAGCTGTGAGATGTTTGAGCGCTTTTTTGCACGGACGGCTCGTTTAAAGTTACCCCACAGCATCTCTGTGAGATTGAAAATCCAGGCTTTGACTAGGCCCAGAACTCGGATCGCTCATTTCCGTTTCAGAGAAATGACTCTGGAAGTCTTTAGTAGGGATCCACTATTCTCACTTCCGACGCCGATGCCCATATCTGAGGTTTAGCATCCTTCAAACTGCTGAGTAATGACGTCCTGTGAGCAACTTTAATCGTTTTGAGTTGGAACCAATAAAGGGGCATTCTGAATTACTCCTTTCCAGAAATTGGTTTTGTTGTTGTTACATCTTAAAATGACATTTGCAAAGATATTTTCTGTCTTATAGTTTTTTTTTCTATTATTTAAGGCAGAAGTGATTAATTGGATTTATCGCGATGACTCGATAGTTGCAATAATCGACTATTTTAGTAATCGATTAATCGTCTGGAGTATACAGACTAATAAAGACCAAACTGTATTGAATTACTTGCATCTTTTAATGCATTTCTACTATTGTATATAAAAAAGTTAAGTGGTTAAATGAAAAAAAAAAATCTGCAAATGAGAGAATATTTTACACAATTAATAGTCAGAATAATCAATTACTAAAATAATTGTTGATTTCAGCCCTAATATCTTTTGAAACATTCTGTTGTAGGTTGTTTTTAATTTTCTTGTACAAGCACTTTGAATTGTCTTTGGCTGAAAGATAAGTAAAGTTATCTTGCTCACATTTATATTAAACATCTACGTGTCCAAATACATAGAGAATCAATAAAGTGTCCAGTTGTCTTCAAATTTTGTTTTTTTTTAACACTTCTGTTGCAGTTTTTTCTTTTTTTAAGCCACTTTAAGCTTTTGGTTGTTGGGTCCAGCGTGGCTCTCTTTATCCCCAATGCCACCGTATAAAAGAGATAAAAGGGAGATTTAATCTCCCTCATTTACACAACAATGAAATCATCTGCATCTTCATTTTGTGACTTAAGATGCTTCATCTGGAAACTGAAAGAGGGCGGAAGTTATCTAGAGAAAAATCTGAACAATCAACTACGACAGCAACAACACACGAGCGCACGAGGTGTAATCTAATTTTAATCGTTGGTGTGACTTATTTATGCTTCAGGAGTACATTTTTTAATTAAACATAAATCAAAAGCCTAGGAAGTTACTTTTGTCTGTTGGAGTCAGACACAAAGGCTCATTTCAACACTTTCATCTGCCGAACAAACTAGAAGCAAAGATTCTGTTTGTTTCAGAACATCATTTGTTCAAGAGGATAAACCAATTAGGCTTAATTTTTCCTCACAAATTAATACTTAATCAAGGTCCTGCAACATTTATGACCAATACAAAAAAAAAAAAGCTTTTAATGCTGTTGTTCAAAAGAATAACGTTACCGTCTGGAGAACTCGCTCTGGCGCAGAAGCCCTCGTAGGATACAGGATGAAACTTGATTTCTCAGATTCATAATAAAAAAGTTGCAGGCAGATTTGAACAGATTTTAAAGTTGCAGCCAAAGCATCAACATATTAACTCTACAGGTTTTACACACGGCCAGTAGTCATGTTTTCCACAGAGTCTCACTGGGGATGGTGATCTAGCCTCTTAGCATCTAAATTAGCTGTTGTAAATCCAGCCAGACATTTTAACACAATACAGACCCAGAATCCATCTGGGGAGAACTGCCTCCTGCTGCTCTGCCACGCTTCAGTTCATGTGACAGATAACTGGGAGCCCCAGCTGGTGAGGCTTTTTTTTTTTTTTAACGTTACAATATTCAAATGTTGCTGTTTATATCTCTTACATTTAATTCCACAATTTAGATGAAGCCAACTTTATCCCAAATGCAAATTTTAAAACTAGTTTTAAAATGTAAAAATAACTGGCTAGTGAAGAGCAATCGCTGTGCATCTAATTCCCACGAATTTTACTCCAATATAGAAATTAATTATTGTGTTTATCTAGAGAAACTCATCCGTGCATTTATCTTTAGTCGCATTTATTACTGCAACAGCATCTTCACAGGTCTGTCCAACAAATCAATCCTCCAGCTGCATCTGATCCAGAATGCTGCTGCTCGCGTTCTCACTAAAACCAGGAAGATAGAGCACATAACCCCAGTTTTAAAGTCCCTCCACTGGCTCCCTGTAGCTCAGAGAATAGACTTTAAAATACTGTTGTTAGTTTATAAATCACAGCTTAGCACCACAACACATTAAAGATCTGCTGTTGTTGTATCAACCTTCCTGACCTCTCAGGACTCCTGGTTCTGGTTTAGTCCCCAGAACCAGAACCAAACGAGGGGAAGCAGCATTCAGCTTCTAGGCACCACAAATCTGGAACAAACTTCCAGAAAACTGCAAAATTGCTGGAGCACTGAGTTTCTTTAAATCTCGACTAAAACCCACCTGTTTAGAGTTGCTTTTGAAACAATCAATTAAGAACTTAACAGTGGCACCTGACTTAATGTAATGTTTGGATTGTTGAGTCTATGTTGCATGACTGTGTGTTTTTATGACGTAAAGCACTTTGAAATGTCTTGTTGCTGAAATGTGCTGTACAAATAAAATTTGATTTCTACCCATTTACATTACCCACATACTAAAAGAATAACAGTAATGCGCAACAACATTATTTCGGATAACGTTTTCTCTTCTTTTTATAACCTGACACAGTATTGACTAATACATTTGGATGTTGTTGAACGCATCATGTCTGGAGGGAGAATGGTTTGCCAAATGCCAAAAGTTAACTTTATATGTGGGGACATGACGTTTTGAGCTGTCTAATATATGTCTTTATATATTTGACGTAAGAATGATTGGAGAAACGTTGGTGCAACTCCGTGCGAAGGTTTGGCCTACCTTATGATGAAATCGCAGGCGTCAATGAGGCCACCATAGCGGGACCGCTTCAGGTTCCCGGAGTTCCCCACCACGGCGCAGCTCCGGCAGCGCTCGGGGCTGGCGTCCACGTAGAGGACATCGTCGGGGATGACTTGGAACAGCTCCTCCACCACCTCGGAGAAGTTGGCCGGCTGCCTTTCTGACTGCAACCACTGGTGACGACAAAACAAAAGCCTTATAGAGGGAAGGGAGAGACCCCCTGAGGGGGGGGGGGAGTCGCTTTAAGTAGAAACGACTTAAACGAGGACAGCCGAGCTGCAGACGCGGAATTTATTTCAGACATGACCCCGGGGGAGAAGTTAGCTTTTCTGCAAGGCCGCATTAGATTTCCTTCAAGCCCTCCTTAATGCGTGCAGGATTACATAATTTTAAAAGAAGCTTAATATTATTTTTAATCACATTCCACCAGTTTAACAGGACTAGCTGGTTTGTTAGCGCTCTGATCTCAAAAAGGGCTTTTAAGCAAACCAGATGACATCTATATCAGATAGAGCCCCATGCTGTGGTCACCCTGTCGCGGTGTTAGCAAGTTAGCATGTTCAATTATCGTATGCATCACAGAGCCTCACACTGTTTACACCCTCTGTCACAGTGTTAGCATGTTCCATGTTAGCTTTGACGGCTCAGTGGAGAGAAGGGCCCAGGTAAACCCGGCAAAGCCTTGCAGCGGCGTGGGCCGAACCGCCTGGCAGCGCTGCTGCTGAGATGTGACGCTTCCCCCGGGTCCAACTCTCCAGGAAGACACATCCTCTGGAATGTGTAGTGACAGGAGGCGACCTTACCTTCAATTTTTATTTTTTACCCTGGCGTCTAATTAGGCGTCATGCGAGGTGAATGTGGGAACAGCTAAGGCTGCGAGCAGGGGCGGTCCTAGCCCGTTTGGTGCCCTGGGCCAACATTTAGATGATCAAGCACCATTACAGGCGCACTCAAAATTTATTTTTATATTTTATTTGAAAAAATAAAAAATTTAAATAACTGGTGTAATGCTATATACACATGGAACAACCAATGGTAGTCATTGGTTTGCTGACGATGACTACCATTGGTTTTAGCTGTTAATGTAAAGTGCTAAATCTTAAATATATGCCTGTCATATAAAAGAAAAAGGTATGCAGTGCTTTATTACCAATTGTCAACATTAAGACAACTAGGTAAGAAGGTCAGGAAAAAGTTTTAAGAAAAAAAAAGTAGCGAGGGAGAAAGAAGTAGCTATGCTAGCTTGACTTTGACAACCTTAGCATGTAGATGTGATGCGGAATTTGGTGTGTTTTGGTTCAGTTACAAAATTAAAAAAAGGCGACCGACACACCAACCTTGACAGATCGTCAGTAGAACAGGTGCTTAGAAGGATGGCAAGTAAAATTATGGTCTTTTTGCCCTGCGGTGTTGTGTGCATGTACAAAATTTCTGCATGTAAACAATAACATGCAAGGAGTTCATAGTCAAACATTTACAAAATTATATGTACTACAGTTGCATTTTATCAAAACCCAAATTTCACTGGAGTCCTGGGCGTAGATGCTTAAGTTCTAGTTTTTCATCACAAAAACCAGGCATTTTAATAAAGGTGCATGTGCAATTTTTATACCCTCTCTACTTTTGACGTGCTAAAGATCTTGGTAATTTGGCTCTGCAGTTAGAGGGTCAAAGGTGTTGCTAGTCAGCAGGACGTTGATGTGCTTTCATGGCGTTGCCGCTGGCGTTTCCACCACTGATGAAAATTTTAAAAGTGAAATGTCGCGGCGTTATCCAAGACTCCGAGTTATGATTGAAAACATAGCTGTGCTTATCTAAAGATAAACAGGAGGAGAGGGGGTGAGAGAAAAACAACAGTTTTCTTCTCCCCCATCGTATTTATTAAATGCATACAAATGGTGTGTGGGAGTTTGCTTTTGCAGTCTGATCCTGCTAAAGATCCCCTGGATTTGGAAACAATCAATGAGGCCAAAACAAACACATTCTTGGAAGCGTCACAGCAGTGCATGAGCTCCCTTTATCTGCGTTCTTTCCGAATCTGCACCTCGCCCGTTTCCAGAACCAGTTCCCCTCCCCGCTTCTCCAGCTTTCGTAAGACGGCGACAAGAGAGCGAAGAGCTTCCACATCTCACCTGCCACCATTTAAAGGTCTCCTCAGAGAGGAAGCTGTTCTCCCTGGTCATCAGAGGGTGGATGGAGAGGTTGAAGTGCTCGGCGAACCACGGGTCGCCTTCCAGCTCGGCGACGCACTGCCGACAGGAGCACGGCCCCTTGGAGAAGAAGCTGTCCGAGAGCCGGAAGTACTTGAAGAAGTAGAGTGATGGGTCCCGGAAAGTGTAGCTGAACAGGAGCGTGGTGAAGGTAATGACGCACAGCAGGAGAGCAAAAGTCCTGAACTTTCTCCATTTGACCAAAGACATCTTGTCACAAAGTCACTTTGAAAACTCGCAGAGTGCAGTGAAGGGAAATAGCATCGTGGCGAGTTTAGATCCAGGAATATTTCAATCACATGGCGTAATGTGGAAAACCCCGGCGTCCTTAATATGCAGAGAGATGAGGATTTAGTTCATAAACGTCCTCATTCGAAGGCGTCCGTATTATTTTGAAAAGATCTTGAAATCCACCAGAGGACAGAGTGTTCTGTGTGAAAACCGCTTTTACCAATCAGGTGTTTACTCTGCAGAGTCAGTGACTGCTGCGTCTTTCACTCTTCTCTTATCAACCTGAAACACAAACAAAGAGGAAAAAAAAATGTTTTACAGAGAAAGCAACATTCAGGCTTTAAAGGGACAGTTCAAAACTTCCAAAGTAAGGTACAAGTGAAAATTACGTGTACAGAAAGTGGCCTGGTTGGACAATGGCATGCCTTACAAGACCAACAATTGAGCAAAACTATTCTTATTAAAGGGTTTTCAGTGCCTTTATTTTTAACATTTTAGACAGGAAATGAATAAAGACAGCAAAGGCCTTTTGGTCAGGAATCAAACCACAGAAAGTTAAATCGAGGACTAACAGCTTCTGTTTAAGGGGCGCTCGCTCTACCTCTACAGCCGTGTTGCCCAAACTTTTTCCAGCTGACTTAACCCATTTAACAAACACTCATAGACCATCTGAAAAAATAATGACTGAAATCATCATTTAAAAACTGCCATTAATATTTTTCTCGGATATTTGTCTAATGTTAAAATTTAACTAACGGTATGAAACATTTAAATGTGACAAAAGAAAAAAAAAAACAAAAAAAAAAAACAAGAAATATCTGAGGGGGCAACACCATTTTCACAGAGCTGTATTTTGGTGCCACATTACACAGCTCTTAAAAAGACCATTAAGGGCCGTCTTTAGTGAAGATGGCTGCAACAAACCTGGAGCAAAACAGATTTGATTATCTGGCCCCTGCTCACACAGTGCAGAGAAAATGTTGCTGTCTGGATAATCCGAGATCCAGAGATCATTGACTGACCAGACAAAGAGCAAAACCTAAGGAAATAGTTTTATGTGGGCTATTATCAGTGGCCATTGGACAAGATCTTCCAAAAAAAAAAAAAAAAAAAAAAAAAAAAAAAACATTTCTTATTGAGTTCAGACAATTCAGGTGTTCAAACTGTGAATCTGCCTTTTGTTTTTCTTGCTATTTTATAGCCCAGTCAAGTAGTAATTCAAATGTCAGGATTCAGCAATTTAGACGATCAAGTGTCATGAATTATAGTTTATTTGAGTCTGGACTACTTTAAAGAGGCAGTATTTTGCCAGGCACAGAGTTCCATAACTGTGTTATCTTCAGCTATAAAAATGCTATATACATATATCATATATGACTTAAAAGAAATTTAACTTTGGAATGTAAAGCCTTGAAATTGGGCCTTCTGTCTCTTTAAAAATTCTAGCTCTTTCTGAGACTCCACCTGCAGGAAGTCATCACAACATGTCTGCTCTACTAAACCTTTAGCAACGTTTTTAACCAGTGCTTCACTGAGAAGTAACTCCTACAATGAACTCAGATGTGCAGTTCCACCAGGTGTTTGCTAATTGCTACTGGCTAGTCTGAAGGAGCCGAGTAGTTGAGTCTTGGAGGAGGGGTGCCGTGTGAAATTAAAGGATTCCTGATCTTTTTCTCAAATTTCAATTGTCCAAACTAATAAACAATGTCAAAACATGGAGAAATTGCAGAAGATCAGTCTGGCATTAGCATAAAGGATTTAGCAAGATTTTAATGGCTGCAACCCATTTTTAACAGTTATTAAACCTGCAAATGTAGTTTTCTTATGAATGCGGCACTACTTAGAAGGAAATATGCAGATTTTCCAGTAGTAATTTATTTATAGCCAAGAAGAATTGCTCAGTTTAAAGGCAGAAGCAGGTTTTAGGGTGGAAATAGCAGCATAAAAGAACAAATGAGAGAGGGGGTTCATAAAAATTTAATTATTATGGGCGTGTAAACTTATTGGTAGCTGCAATAATCTTAGAAACTGCCAAGAAACACAGAATAATTAAGTGCAATAAAAGCTCTTTAAAAAAAAAAAAGGTAAAAAAAAATGTATATGTAGCTCAATCTTACAGCCCAACCACTGGGCATAAATGCTCACTACAGTGCTGTAGGAGTTAGTAGTTTATCACCCGCTGGGAGTTCCTCTTTGAAACATTTGGGGGAAAAAATAAAAAAATAAAATAAAATAAAAAATAGGTAGAGCTGCCGCAATTTATTTCAGCAGCTGAAATCTGTTGTAAAAAGAAGAAGGTTTAAAGCTCCGCTCTGGTGTCCCGAGGACCACAAAACAAACGATGCGGTCGAAATACTATTGATGAAAGTGCACTTTCATACCGTTCCCAGCCAAAGTTTTTAAACAACCCGCTTTTTTAATGCTCTGCTTTCAGGAGGCAGACTTTGTCGTCATCCGTTGAAGTGGTTTTCATCAATAGTTTGAGTGTTTAGGAGATTCTTTCAAAGACTTTTGTCTTGGTTGCTTCTTGAGTGAAATATGACCCAAAACCAAACAAACAAACAAAAAAAGGGAATAAAACCATCAGGAAATAGTGAAACAGTCCTCAAAACTGTATAGTTATGCTAATTTGTAATGATTAGTGACAAACAGAAAGTATGTTAAACGTAATGCAAACACATGACAGTCAATAGATGCATGTCTTGCAGAAAGTATTTAAATATGATTTCAGTTTTACCACTTCCTGTTGTCTTTCGTCGTTTCCGCCAGCAGTAACAACCGGTTGTTGATCATGTGACTTGTGATTAAAAAGGCGTTTCCACTGAAGTTTTTGAAACATACATCTATTTTGATAAGGCCAAAAAAAGTCCACCTCATCTAGAGCTAAAATCTTTCATCAAAAAAAAATTGATTTTTTTTTTTTCTTCAAAATTTGGCGTTTCGATGAAGCTTAATTTATTCATGTTTAACTGAAATGCAGCTAATGTCGGCAACGGATTTTAAAACCTAAAGTCAGAGGAAGTGTAGAGACTTATGATGGTATTTAAAAGGAAACTGTATTTACAAGACGTCGAACATTTCTGAGCTCTAGCTAGTCTGCAATAGAGGAAAAGGAGAGCAAGATTTAAAGTTAGCCTCTTTTATCTGAGAATATATTTTATTGTCCTCACTTGCCAACATGGAGCTTTGGCACCTTTTGTCAATCTTGGAGCTGTGATAGGAGCCTATATTTTACAGGAGGTGCACGCACAGACAGAGCTTTACAATGCTAGCTGTGGAATATAACTTGATAAAGACAGATAAAAACGTCGCTGCTCCTAAAAATGACCAACTATTAACCGGAAGAAGGATTAACCAGAAGAAACCTAAATGTGTTTTAAGCTAAAAATCTGTATCTGTAGGTCAAAGAATTACTAAATTAAAGATGGGAAATTGTCCACAAACTCTGATTTGTACATCAGTATAAACTGGATTTAATAATTTTTCAAACACACGGCAGTATTTGACACACGCTCGTGACAGAAACACCTGGAGTTAAGGAAAGTTTCATTTTTCTGACCGCGACTGTTTCAGCACAGGAAACGGCAGCAGGCGTCCTGGGGTCTCATTCCCAACATGAAAAGGCCGCCTCCGCCTTTGTACGGGGGACCAGCCATCCCTCTGATGTGCAGCGGCGTTTTGGGACTCCAGCGATAACTCTATATTTAGGTAACAGCGGATCCGCAGTGCAGATTAAACGCCATCATCACCTCACAGAGCGAGAAATGGGTTTGAAGAAGCGAGCCGCGGGAATCTAACACACCTCAACTCCAGCCTCCCTTTTGCTCCTTAACATTTTTTTAAGAGTTTGTAGAGAAGATTTGTGGCGAATTCCATTTCTTTCGAACAGGTTTGCAGTTTTTTTTTCTTCCATTTTTTGGCCGATTAGAAATTGATCAGTTCGTTCAAATTCCAGCCTAAGGGGAGGAAAGCAAATCGGCTGATATGGCTCGTGTGCTGATTTCATTTTCACTAGGGGAGCAGAAAACAAACGGCACGGCCGTTCATCAGCTGCACTGACACCGAGCGATGCTCAAGCGATCCTAGCCTCTGTGGGTAAATACAAATTTGCGGACACCGCAAAGGGCGAGCGCTCTCTAAGAGATCAACCTTAACAGCTTTACCAAGGGGACGCATCAATAACAAACAGGCTGCTGCCGCCTCTCGGTTTGAGGTCTGTTGGTGGTTAGATGGCAGAGCAAACAACATTTTTCTCAAACAGGTGGCGTCGCACCACGCTCGACGGGCCGCTGACCGTCACATTGTTTCCCCCGACCTTGTCTGAGAGACTCGGGCGCTGATCAAAGGTTGCCGAGCTGAGACAGCAAAGCGTCTGTTCACACTTCAGAGAGCAGGGAGGAGAGGGCGAGGAGAAGATGACGAAGAAGTGCACACAAGCTTTAATTTTTTTTTTTTTTCCCAGCCTAATCTTTGCTTTTGAGGAGTCAACAACTTTTCAGGGGCTGTAGTTGCTGTAAAGTGATTTTGGTTTCGCGGTTTGTGGAAATTGCCTTTCGCCGTGTCTTACCGCTGCTTCTTGCACTCGTGGGCTGTTCAGAAAACCTAAACCGGGCCGTTTTGAAGACGTTTAAGCATACCCGAGAGTGGTTTTGTCTGCCGGACTGAGAGTGGCGCCAGAAGAGTTGAACTTTTACTCCTGACTTTAGTGCATCAGCGACTAAAACATGTCAGTTTTACATGTGGACAAACATGCTGAAGTTGGCTTTATTCTGACAGTTTCTCAGTGGATGAAAGTTGGATTAATAGCATAAAAAAATTTACATACTGCTTGCTATAATAACATTATGTGTTAATACCTATTATACTGCACATTACCCCCAATACTGGAAGTGACAATGTGTTTGATCCAACAGAAAATCTACAGAGGGAAGTAAAGATTAGGGTGATGGCAAAGAGACCTTACAACCTCATAACTAAGGGTAAATCGTCAAAGTACCAGAGGAAACACGTGAAAAACTACTCTGTTCAAACATTACGATCAAACTGAAGTCAATTTCAATCAAAATCAGCTAATGGTGTCAACTGGTACAAATGCACAGGAAACAGCAAAACGTGTTGCAAACATATGGATGATGCAAACAAATAACACAAATGCAACAGAAAAATGCTGAAAATAAAAAATGACAATCACAGAAGTTAGACGCATAAACCTACAATTGAACGTCCAATCATCGCACCACTCGGGATGGAGACGTTTCTGACGTTCCAGAAGTTAACAGATTTTGGTTCAAAATGTGAAAATTTACCCCACATCAAAAAGCCAAACACTTTGTGAAAAAAATAAAATAAAAAATGGCTGAATGTGGTAAGACAAAGTTATTATGCACCTTGAAACGTGACGGACATGGGCTGAAAGTCCGCTCACCAAGGAGGAAGCCATTACTCCAAAAGAAAAGTAAAAATGAACACAGGGACAAAGGCCTTCACTTTTGGGGACATGCCTTGAGGTCTGATGAGACTAAACTGGAACGGTTTGTCACATTCGGAGGGAATGTGACAAACCGTGACATATTAGCCTATTCTTTTATAGAAAACCCAATAACACCCAGTTAAGAATGATTCATGGCAGGAGTGTGTATCAGGTGTGCAGCAGATTTCAGGCATCAAACGGCTTCTGAGGCTTCGGTATTAATTTCTGATTTGCTGCTTCTCTCCGTTTAATGCAGCTAATTCAAAGGCCTTTACAAGAGTTACTGGACCTCATCATGAGTTCTGCGTCTTTTGCACTCCTTCACTCAGGCCGTTTCTTAGAACGTCAGCACTTCACTTGCCGCGAAGAGGTTTGACTGTTTTTTTTTTTTCTTCCTTTCCCCCCCGCTGACTGACACTATTCCCTGCGTTTTTCATAGTTAGCGATCCGCTGGAAGCAGAGTCGCCACTTGAAATGAGTGATGGCACTGCGTTTAGTTTATGCTGAGTTTCAGATGATAGAAATAAAAGGAGGAGAAGGCGGGAAATTTCACGGACAGAGCCTGAAGTGTTTTGTGTGCAATGTGCCGGTCCGTCTCATAGCTCAACTCTTCGGCATGAACGACACAATGCTGGTACTATAAGTAAGAATTCCCTAATCTTTCCTGTCATTCCCATTCAGTGTCTGCAGCTGTACCTGACAGAATGAATAATGAATGCGAAAACTCAGGGATGGTAGAGGCAGTTGAGATGAAATCCAGAGGGATCTTCTATGAAATCTCTGCTGTGTAGCTAATAATATCATCAGAGAGCTCCGGATGTTGCATCTGATGGCATCACGTATATAAGTCCTGTAAGTATAGAGCGGAGAATTTCATTTGAGCAAATACCGACTCGTAGCTTGGTTTTTGTCAAAATGGGAAAAAAAGCCATTAGTAACGTTTCCTGCTCAAGCACAAAGGAGATGAATCCCAGGGCTCTGATGGATTTACAAGTTTTCTCACAAGATCTTAAAGGGAGAGTTCAAGATTTTTAAAGTGAGAATCTGCTAAATGGTTGTAAGGAGGTAGTACCTTAACAAGGGATGGAGGGCTCCCGAACTGTCATTTTCTGGCCTCGCTCTTGGAAGAACCGGTCCTGACTTCGCATCCAATATACAAATCTCTACTACTGTTTTATTTATTTATTTATTTTTTTAATTTATCATACAACTATTGTGCAATGCAAGCTAAATGAATTCAGTTTAGCGATTGTGTATCAATTTTTGGCTGCGTTTAATAACTTAAGTCTTAATTATTATTAATTACTGATTTAATAACAAGAAGTAGTTTTGGTTTCTGTTTCTCCATTAAATTTTGCAATTCATGGTGAACAAACAAACCCCTGCCCCAATGTCCTGAAGTATCAGCCGAACTCAAAGTTTGGCCTCAGTCTCGGACGTGGGAGGTTCAGCCTTTGTGTTGGGGTGGGCAGCCTCAGCCTTTGTGTTGGGGTGGGCAGCCTCAGCCTTTGTGTTGGGGTGGGCAGCCTCAGCCTTGGTGTTGGGAGATCTTGTCGTAAGACTTCAAAATTCAATTGAAATTCAGAAGTATTTTATTGATCACAAAGGGAAATTTAATGTTGCAAAATTAATAAAAAATATTAATTAGTCTTGAGAGGTCTGGTCTAGTCTTGATCTCGGGGTGTGTGGTCTTGCGGTGCGGTGTGCCACCAGTGAAACACAAACTTAGGACAGAATTTACGAAGCACTGCGAGCCAAAATCTATACAATTCTCTTAAAACACTATCCATCCAGCTTCTTCTGCTTATCCACAGTCAGGTTGTGGGGGTAGCAGACTAAATCAGGAGGCCCAGACTTCCCTCTCCCCAGCCACTTAGGCCAGCACCTCCAGGCGAATCCGAAGCCTTAAAACACTATGTTTCTGATTTTTCCTCTGTTAGGAATTTACTTCAACTGGGAACTGCCTACAGACTCCATTCTTGACACTACTTGCAAACCTCATTTTCAGTCTTGTACTTGCATTCAATTAGCATAAATGGTACTCCTGCAATGGCTACTTTGCAAATGTCTGACAATAGCAAAGTAGAATTGTGCCTGGGTAGTTTTCACCCTCGCAAGCTGCATTTTTTAAAAATATTCCAGATATAAAAACATCAGCAAGTGATTTAGGGTCATGTTCCACAAAAAAAATCTGCAAGTAATAAACTGCAAATATGTGGGGGTCCAATGTACATTATAAGACAGCGACAAACTCAGCAGCAGCCTCCTATGAAAGTGTAAACAGTGTTCACTGGTGTGGTACTCTCTCTGTTAGACTTCCATTATTACCCTGATGACATCTGTGTTCGTCAGCAAAGCCAGTGCAATAAACGTTTACAAGTAAAGTAAAGATCTTCACAAGAAAGAGAAAAATTTCAGACTATCCCTTTAAAACTCTGTTTTACTTCTGAAGCTAGGCGTAATGTGAAAAAGCACCAATCAGACTTAAGTACAGTAGGAGACCTGAGGACATGATGTGTAAATCAGAGTTTCAGGGCAGACTGGGTGTTTGTGATGACTCAGTTTATTTTAGGCGCTTTTGGCCAGTCCTAAAGGCTCAACAAGCGAATTCAGGAGCTTCGGGCTACAAACACACACTTGCTCAAAAATACCCTCATCCCAAATTGGCAGATACTCCATTTCCATCTTCGCCTGCTGTCTTTGCACATGTAAATCACATCTCCAGTCAACCTTCCCTCGTGTCCTGCAGTTTCTACATCTAATTTCATAATGAAAGAATTAGATTAGCCGCTCATTTAGAGTCTCTCGTGAGCCGACTACAGCAGACTCATGAGTCACGTCCTTCACAACCCGTCCATGTACCTGCAGCTGCCTGAAGCAATGAACTTCCTCTGGTGTGTGGAGTCCCTGTGAGGCTGCCTTGTTGAGTTTAGGCTGCTGTCACTGTGTGCAGCACAAAGCACTGTGGCTTGAGAGAAACTCCTAGCACAGAGCAATATCCTCACCTCTACCATGATAAAGTAGGTGTTTGTTTAAGCAATCTTCAGCCATACGACGCATCGCCCTGTTGCAGCTTAATTTAAGATGTTTCCTTTTTTCTTTTAACGATAAAATATTCAAAGCTTCTTAAAATCACACTGTGACTTAGCAATGAATGACAGACTTTAGTATTCATGTGAAAGCTTTGAGCGCCCCGCTAACTTGTGGACCCCCCCCCCCTTGGCGTGTTTTTCTTTTTCAGAAGCATCACACCTCGCGCTTTAAATGGATCTGGTTAATTTTTTTCTTCTTTTTTTTTCTTTCAAAATTGACCTTCACATCGTCTATATTGGTAGAGTGAAATTAAAAGAACACAAATCGGAAAGCGGAGCTTGAAAATGTATTCTCTCTTATGCCCCTGAGTAGGATGTGGAGCTTGACTGACGCAAAGGTAACCGTGCTAAGTGCTCGATGAATTCAAGAAATTTTCAAAGCTTTATTGTTTGTGTTTTTTCCCTTTTGAAAGGAAGCAGCATTGGGATTTTCAACAACTGATTGCAGAAAATAGCACCAACAGTGAAGGTCATATATTTTCTGGCAGTATTTCCACTATAAATACTTAATTGATTCCTTAAACACATGCCAGTTTTCACCAGGGTCATAGTAAAATATTTAAAAGTGATTTTTTTTTTAGCTCTGTAGCCTCTACCTAATTGATAAATCTATTCCAAAACAATTACAACAGGTATGCATGTCTGAAACAAAAAGTTGTAATCGATTTGTTTTGGGTTTCATTTCACTCTCGCCAAGTCACGGATTCGATAGTTTGCGTATTTTTCGCACGATGTACTCCAACTCTGAATTAGTCACGGAAAACCCGTCTGTTCACGTATGTTATCTTGGAACCCATCTGAATTATTCAAAAGAAAAAGCAACTCGGGAAGCTGAAATTGCTTAAAAATAATGCTACTAGACACGCTATTGGCTGGTGTTTTCAAACCGGCCAATCCAGGAGCATCATTTTGTTTCCTCGGCACAAAGACTTTAAATAAGGAAAACTGTTGCTCTGCGAGTGGAAGAGACTTCATTCTATTGTCACTCTGAGAAATCGTATCTTAGTGCCGTATTCATCTTAATGAAAACATTTCATTCATAAACAGATCAGTTATGATAGTTATGTTTTAAATTTGCGTATTTTCTCAGGATGCAAAAAATATAATACCTTAGCAGTGTGAACTGCAGGACACATTGTTAAAGATATTGCCTCTGTTGTCTGACGTTATGAGCACAACAAACGGGCCTGGAACATAAATCATAGCAAACAAAATTCAGCCCTGCTTTGTTCCGACATAAATATGGAAATTAAGCCGACAGAACAAGTTCAATCCACTCATGAAATGCGGTACAAGGTCCAGTTTGTGTTATTTTAAGCCAGCGGATGGTTTTGCGACAGGGAAAAAAAAAAAAAAAAAAAAAAAGCATCAGGTGGAGTAAAAGCTTTTTTTTTTTTTATTCTGAAAAGCTTTCCTCCATGCACCTTGATATTTCCTAAATATCAAGTTGAATAGAAATAAAATGTCTTGTCACATTTATTATACGTACTGGAACAACTCGCATTAATCACTGACAAAGTCGAGGATGACGGATGATTCTGACGGAGTAAAACAGGACTGAGATCTTCCATCACAGACTATATATGTTCGTGTGGCGCCGGGGAGGTCTGCCGTTTTTATCTCTATTTTTGATGAGACTACTTGACATGCAGACAAATGTTTTCCGGCGCCGTCACCGATAGCTAGATGCAGCCTCGAAGAGAATACAAAACAGACCTTGGGATTAATGCGCCCGGTGGACGAAGTCCTCTGTTGCGAACACGAAGTCGGCCCTATTAATCATGATCGGCGGGAGAGGTGTGGGAGGCCTTGAGTGAAATGAACCGTTGCATTTGCATTTTTTGTCAGCATAAAAATCTCTGCCATGATGGTGATAATTCTCTTGGTTTTAGTGCTGTGGATCGCAGCAGGCCTTTCCGCTCCTGCTTTATACAGGAGGCACACATTTGTCACCCTTTTATGCTTGTCTCAGATCCAATAGGTTGACTTCACGACAGACACATTCAGGTTCATTAGCCGTGTTTGAATTCAGTGACTGCATCATTAGAAGAAAGGCCGGATTTGTAGACTGCTTACATCATAGTGCGGCAAGAAGGCCTGTCCGAATTCGAAGACTCCTTCAAATATGGCCTTCTTTTCCCCAGATTTGAAGGATGGGTCCGGTGTATCCTTCACAGTCCACCATATCCCATAATTCATTGCGGGTCCAATCTGGGGTCCAGACAAAGTGGCAATGGTGGTGAAGAGAGGCAAATTATTATTTTGCTATATTACACTTTAAGTGACAACATGACTTTTTTTCCCAACATTTTCATCAAAACATCACCTAACTGCAATATTGTGCCAACATTTTTGGAGATGTCTGCTCCCGCTGCATTATTGGTGTAAAATGTTTGGTCTACAGCAAATCGGTTTGACTGATTGAAGCTAAGGCTTCAAACATGTTGGTTTTATTTAACTGTAATGTCCTATGTGAGATTGGGGAAGCATTATATTTGTAAATGAATAATTTGCTTATATTCATTCCTTGTAAAAACGTGCCGTGTGTTTGAACATTTTAGAATCAAACTGATTTTTATTTTTTTACAATAGAACAACCTCTAGTACAAAATGCGAAGAATAACAGAAATCAGGAGTAATACATGGCTAAAAGAAATAAACTTCAGCACAGTTATTTTTTCCTTTGCTGCTCTGTGCTTCAAGCAGTCACGGTTGCTAGGCAACATGAGCTATGCTGAGGTGGAGGCTAAACAGCTAGCTGAAGGCTAGGCCTGTCCAAATTCACAGTTTCTCTCTTCCGGTCGTGGATATTCACAACCTGCGAAGGAACCGTCCTACATAGAGCAGCTTATAGATCACAAAGAGGTATTTAACATAAATTCATATCATTAATCCACATAACTAATCTCATCTTTAACTATAACAATGAATACATATTTTTAGAACAGGAAATAAAATCACAAATGCAACATTCAAAGTTGATAACCGAAACATTACTTTGTATCAAAAATTAAAACATACCTAAGAAGAAAGCAAGTTGGTGGTCATATCAGTCCGGCAGCTTCTGCCCCTAAACATTAAATAAACTACAATAAATGACCCTGAACAGACTACAAATCAGTAGCTCCCAATGAGCGGTTAGCAGCAGTTAATGGCAGCTAACAGTTAACATTTGTAAAATTAAACGTAGCTAAAATGGGCAACATTAGCAATGATAAGATTTTAAAATACACAAAACATAGCAAATTTACTCATGAAACACTGTATATAATTAAATTTGTCCAAAATGTTTTTACAATGTAATACTTGTCAAGAAAACACAGAGCTGATTCATATACCATAGTAACAGTTACTGGTTACTATGGTAACCCCCAAATGTCAAGAGCAACAGAACAGAACTTAACACCAAAAAATGTCTGAACAACTACTTGACTAGACAAAATAAATTCAAAGAATAAATATTTTTTGACAAACTTCACATTTATGATATTTTTAAAATAAAACCTTGTAACTAATTTTTTTTCCACTTCCGCGAACAGAAAAATCTAAAGTTAGGAAAGGAGGTCAGAGGGCGTGTTTACTGAAGACAGATCACAACGTGACAAAACGGTTTACGATGCATAGAAGTTCAAGGATTTTTGAGTTTGGCATGCGGCTAAGAAGCATGTCATAAAAAGCATGTTTCTGAGTATAAATGGTCTGTTTTTCAACTGCAGAGCCCAGAGACATTTAGATGGAATGATATGCTGCAACAGCAGGGACACCTTATTATCAAATTAACATCAAATGGGGACACATCCCCATTTGATGTTAACTCTAAACTTAGGATAATTCCTGTCCAGTGTTAGCCAGGTAAAAACAAGCCCCTTGTTCAACACTGTACTTCGTACAAAGGACCCAGGATCCGGAGACGAGAAATGATTACATCCTGGAGGCGTGGACTGTTAAAGGTTTAATTGTTACCTAATTTGTAACATTTGTCTGTGACATATGTAATGCACCAGATCAACGCCATGAAGTTTACCGGAAATTGCCAGCGCTGTAAACAACCATGTTCTACTGCGAAGAGAGAAGTGCCAATCCGAACAAGATGGCTGTTAATATCAATTCAACATTTGGAAGTGTGACCAACATGGACTGAAGGACTTCGTCCACTTCCTTCACTGCCATAGCTAAAACTACAGGCAGACTTCAATTCCAAAACGTTAGAAGATTTATCGTTCACAACTTCTTTTCGCTGAGTGGTCTGGTAAAAATTCTAACAGAAGAATCCAAGTGAACGGGAGAAATTCCACACTAGCGAGAGATGACAAGCTAGCAGTATAGCAGAGTAAGGCAATGATCCAGGCTTGTCCAGTGTCAGAGATTTGGATGAATTGGTGAGGGAAAATGGTTACTGAGGAGAGGAACTGTGGCAGTTTTGTTCTCGTGTTATGGAAGTACTTCGTATGGAACTGCTAGAACTTGGAAATAAAATTGAGGAGCCGAAGATCGTTATGACAAGAAAACCTCATTTTAACGAGATGTAAAACTCACTAAAATGAGAAATTCTCATTTTACCAAGAAACGTTTTAGCAGGATGAGTTTGACATCATTACAAGAATATGGCAGATTACGATTTTCTAAAACAGCATAAAGAGGCTTGCAAAGACTTTTTCTTATCCCGTTTTCTCTAGGCTACATCTAAAAACTCCAAGAGGTGTAGCTGTTTTACTGTTACGACCTTTCTTATTTAAAAGAAAAATATTTTTTGGTTTTAATGAGAGATTTATGTTAATACAAGTTTTTAAAATCTCATTGCAACGAAAACATTTTCTCACCTAAACAAGATTCTGAATTTCTTTCAAAGCTCTACCAGCTAAACACTTCCGAACTTTCGTCGTGGTTCGGTTTGTGTAAAAACACTAGATGCTGGAGTGTTAAATGCATCAGAGGCTTTCAAAAGCTTTGATGGAAAACCAAACAGTAGCAGCAGAGCCGAAACTAAAGGCTTAATGAGAGTTTCTTTTACAAAGTCACGGATATATTGTCAAAGCCTCAAGACGTTTCTTGGATTCAACAGACAAGGTGACGTGAAAGGTCAAGCCAAGATTGTGGATATAGGATGATAGAAAACATTTCTACATCGGGTAAATTATATCTCCAACCTTTCTGAGAAGAGCTTATGGGTGGGGAACTCATTTCTGCTGCTGTTGTGCTTAAGTAGCTGGGCAGACATCCATGCTCTGGTCTCTCTTTGATTGTTGGCCACTGATTGCTCAATGATTTGATGCTGATGTAGATTTTTATGTCATCACCAAAGAAATGAAATCGTAGGCCATGACCGAAAACAATTTGACCAAGGGCGTGATTTAAAAAGGGACAGATAGTCTCAATGTAGAGCCTTGAGATCCTGCTTGATTGCGTTGGAGAAAATCACTCTTTTAGGTCGAATACATACATTTCAAGCAACTTGACAGTCCACTTAAGCATCAGGCTTTATCGCTGATAGTATTTTTTTTTTTACTTGTGGACAAGCAGAACTCGAATCACAAGTAGGGGAAGAAAAAAATAAGAATGTTTGAAGACGGCATACAAGAAAACGTGATACTAACAAATTGATAATTTCTCCATTATTGATGACAATAATATATAAACTGTATTTTTTGTTTCTTTTCTTGTTAGAACTTCAGTGTAGGGTTCTGTGTGTGCGTGAGAAGAATTTTTAATTTTACTGTCCATACTGACCTTTATAAAGGTCCAACCAAAGACTGGGTTTGCAAATTAGCCCGTGGCTGTGCTCCGTTTCTCACATGTAAGATTGTTTTACTTGAAATTATTTAATGCGAGATAAATTTGAATTGAACCGAAATGAATTCCTGGAATGAAATCTTCTAAACGAAAATTAGAAGGTTGCGTTTCTCTTTAGGATAAGCAACTGAAAACAACAGATCAAAAACATCTGAACGTCTAAAACCACAGCAAAATTATAAACCAACCGTGTTTCCATTAGATTAGAAACAGAATTAAAACCACACGTGAATAAGTTTGTTCACACAATAAGTAATGTTAAGAGAGAAAATTATTATTGAACCTCTGGCTCGTTGTATTCTCTCATCATCCCGGATTCCGTGATGCCACGCATGAAAATGGAAGCCACACAGAGATGACAATCAGCGTTCCACGTCATCCATTTTCAGAGTTTATGCCAACAGTTAAAAAGCATAAAATCACGTCAATAGCACATCACAACCTCAGACACTTCAAACACACTAAGCAGACATTAATTACCTGAGAGAAGTAGGACAGCAGAAAAATAGAAAGATAGTAGAAGACAAAAAATTTGTTTTTTGGAGATTGCAATGCAGCTGCAATAGCAAATCTGATTCACTCCTCTGGGATATAGAATTTTATCTAAATGTTGATTCCTTGTTTTAATTCATGCAGTTAAGGCGTGTTTTCTCCTTCTACAGCTGCAAACAGTTTCAAATGACTAAGAGTTCGTTTTATCACCTTCTCGAGATCCGTTTAGACTCAGAGATAAGACATTCTCTTCTCTAGACAGAAAGAGTAAAGTTCATCATAGACAAGATTTTCTCATGTCAGTTTGAAACCTGGTCTCTCTCACAGTTCCTCAGTTGAACAAAGACTCTTTTTATGTCCAGAGTTCATCCCAAAGTTACCTCGTCTCAGGCCCATTTTATTTCCCTGCCAAGCAATTCCTCCATATACATAAATCTTTGCAGTAATTTTAAATTGACAATTAAAGCCTGGTACCGTCAAGTAGTTCAAAACTTCTCCAGCCTCTTAGATCAAAGCGCCAATTTTAAGAATTGACGCAGTTATCTTCGCACACTTTTACAGTGCACCTGAACAGTTTTCAATCCAAACACATTCATTTCAGACATTTCTAATTAATGTTCCACTTGTTTTGATTCTATATTTGACTAACTGATGTTACAGTTTAACACGAGTTAGACACTAACTAGGGCTATTAATATAAGTCTACAAATTACTACTCAAAACATGCTGTTAATAGCCAAGAAAAATATCCTACAAATGAGATCATAATTATTATAAGTATAATTATCTTTAGCCAGCAGTTTTATACTAGCTCAGATACTAGCATTTAATGAACTATGTGCCTCGCCAAAACTTTTATCTTTTCCAGCTTTCCAGCCATGAATCATGTCTCTTGTGTTGCTGCCTGCTTGAGAAACTGCAGTTAATTTATGGCCTGGTTCCTCACCTGCAGGCCTCACTTAAAGCCCTCTGCTCAATCCACTATTTTCCTACGATTAACTGTATTAATACTAAAATAATAAAATTTGTGTCCTCAACAGTAAAAAAAAAAAAAAAAAGAAAAACACATGCAGCGACACCATTCTGCTACCAATTTCTGTCATTGTCTTTTTCGTGGTTTGTGCCAGTGGTAACAGTCAATAGTTGATCATGTGACTCCTGCAGTGCGAAAAAAAAAAAAGTGCTTCCATTGCAGTTTTTTTTTTTTTAATAAATCAACTTTGATCCTGCCAAAAAAAAAAAAAAAAAAAAAAAAAAAAAGTCATCCTATTGCCAAAACATGAGCTTTGTTGAAATTGCCGCGTTTCCGAAATGTCAAATTGTGCAATTATGTAGTCAATGGAAAGGCACCTATTGTGTCGACAATGGAGACCTGGAGACATTTTTCTCTTCCACTGCATGGTTTGACCCGAGACGACTGCACTCGGTTTAACCGGATCAGATACACTTGAATTCGCTTTAATGAAAATGAAAGAAAGTGCTGGAATACAGCTGAGTGAAGACGTTTGAACTGTGTAATAGAGAAAAGGCCAGAAGATAAGATAGAGTCATTAAATCATTAGCCTTCATTATTTAATTTAAAGTTCAAGTAACCGTAGGCAAGTGCAACCAAGCATGGGAAGTTGCTGAGCACGAAAACACCAAGGTTAGCTCTGGGGTTTTTTTTTTTTTTTTCATAAAGCTTGTTTCCTATTTACTATAGTCTCTCATGTTGGGAAAATAACACGATAAAAAACACAGTTTGGGATCTAATTTTATGAAAAAAAAATTTAGAGAGTAAACAAGAAGTTTACATATAGAGAATAAAAAGACACTTTCCTCCCCTGTGTCTCAAGGTGCATTAAATCAGATGACAACTTTGGTTACCGTGGTTACCGATTAAGAAATAAATTGATTAAATCACAATGAGCTGTCCAAAATTTATTGAATTCTAATTCCACAAATGACTTAATAAGACATTAATTTCTCAAAATATTTTCATCTTCACTTCTGCTTTATGTTGTGAACTGATTGTAGGAACACACAGCAAATGTCAATCTTAAGCTAATATTAATTAGCTTAAAGCTAATTTGGCCCAATTTCAACTCCTCCAATGCAAACGTTGGTCTTTAAACATACATAACATTAATTCTGGACTACTCCACCCTGCTGGAGTTTTTAAAAAGTTATGAAACTTCTGGGCATTCTGGGAATTTTAGCAGCAATGTTGGAGAATTTGCAGCGTCATTCCTGAGTCACGAGGTCAAGTCAAAGTAAGCAGAATCAGTTAAAGGAGCTGAACACTACCAAAACAGAACACTAACTTATTTCTAGTTTTCTGTAAAATGGGTTGAATTTTCATGAAATAACTACGAGTTATTTCATGTTTTATTCTCATATACTGGTGCTGATGTGCGAGTAATACAAAACATATTTTGGTACAAACTAATCCTAATTAGTTAAAAGCTTACTTGGCCTCGTTTCAAAATTCCGCAAAATAAATCTGGTTTCTCAGAATTCACTGTCGCACTGAACTGTGACATCGTATCATTTTCTTTTTATTATCATCTCTTCATTTTTAATGTTTTACTAGGGTAGTTTATTAGTTTATTATTTACTGAGTAATGTAGATGAGCGGCGTTAGCTTGGCAAGTTTGTTCATTAAACTTTTAGTTGGAAAGTTGAATTATTTTTGTTAATAAATTCATATTTTGGATGCAAGTCAACTATGTAGAGATCCTATGTACTAAATAATGTGTGTTTTTAAGTACACACAAGCATTAAGTAACTTATTATAATTAGTCTTCAATGATAAAAGTTCAGTACTTACGATCGAGACTTTCATTTGCAAAGGTTTTCAGGAAGTTGTTTCACTTTGTATTTTCTATTGATGTTAACAGAATAAAGACTATTTCATCTTTTAGTAAAAAGTCTTAGTTTATGCTTCTACATGTCAGTACAGAAAGAAACTACTATGATTCTTTAGAGTGTATACATCTGGCCAACAGCCAACTAACTTAGCATCAGGTGTTAGCTCTAAGTAATCGTGGAAGTTAGAGGACTTACTTTAACGCCCGTCTCTTCTTTCTGCAATGAGTTCCATACAGAGAAAACATCTCAAACTTTTTCTATGCAAAGTTTTAAAAGCCAAGAAGATCTGTTGCTGTTTTTATCTGAAAAATGTCCAATACTTTTTCTCTACCTACTGCCTTTGTTGCTAAACATGCTTCTGTTTCATATTGGAGCTGTTTAACGATAATGTCCTCTCAAAAGGCTTGGAAATTTTATCACGGTTACCAAATAAACGGCCAACAGTTTCATCCCTATATGCACACGGTCATAACAAACCACATCAATACAACAACGGACTGCTTAGACAGCAAGAAATGGGAGGCAATGATGCTTCCAGGTGCCACGTGTTCTCACTCTGCAAGCTAATAGCATACAGAAACTCACTATCCCAGATGCTCACACCAGAAGGTGATAGAGATTGAGGCACTACAGGAATCAAGGTTGTGGCAGAGATGAAAAAGGGAAAAAAGGAAAGTGTGATTTTTGTTTTCCTTGTTACAGTCACATACTCAAAAGTTTCATCGTTTTTTTTTTTTCTTGGAATATTGCACATCAGTACTATTCTTTGCTTTGGTATTCCAAAAATCATCCCAGTGTATAAACACTACCATCTTACCATATTAAAAAATGTATGAAACACTATTTTAAGAGGTGTGTGTAAGACTGACATTACATTGTCATAAACATAACACCTGAAACTTTCTGAAGCTTTACGGGAGTGAAGAGAATCTTCTGGTACTGTATTGGGGCCCGGTACCACAGCGCATCTTCACTTCAGCTGTCCAATGGAGTCTCTGCACTGATAGTTGACCAACACACTGTCAGATAGATTGTCATTGTAGTGACTTATAGTTGGGGCAGGTATAATGTGTAGCAGTTTCATTGAATGAAACTACAGGCAGACTACAGTTCTGAAAACAGTGCAGAAAATCAATGTCATCATTCATAACTTTTCCTTTTGTTCGCTGATTGGCCCCAATGAAATTCTACCAGAGAAATCCAGCTCAATGAGAGAAATCCTAATCTTGAAGTCAAGAGAAATTAAGAATCCTCAGGGCTGCCATTGTGGAGCCAAAACATTTCCCCAGGAAATTCAGCTTCTACATCCTGTTATAAAAGTGGTTAAAGTCAAGGAAAGGGCAGCCAAAGGTACAATTTAGAGACACAAAAAGCATTCAGTGATGACCGTCACATATAGTAACACCAAGAGAAAATAATCCGTTTTCAGCAGACATGTTGTGGTACACTGGATCTAAAAGCTTTCAGCCCCAAATGCAAATGGAAAAAAAAAAAAAAATTACAGCAATTTTCATGCTGCTCACTAGAGCTTCTAATAGGCTCTTCACTATGGAGTGGCCTCTTCTCTGTTAGAAAGTTTCACATGGTGTGGGAAGAGGAGGAGGGAATAAAAGCGAAGGTAGTGTAGGAGGAGATTGTTTTAAGATTGTTGTGACAATTTTCTGTAATCCCTCAAAGCAATTTGATGAACTATTCATTTTCCTTGGGAAAATATGGTCTGAACAAGAGATCTGGCTGTTGAAATAGTGATAAGGGTTATAAAACTCATTTAAGAATGTAAATCAACAAATGTCATGGAAATATTCAATAATGGGCAGAAACAAGAGTCAAGTAGAACTAGAAAAGGCATTTTAGAGTCATCCTTAGCACCAGACAAGAAGAAACTAGCGCTGCTGAAGAGAAGCAGCCATGGATGATTGGATGAAAGTGGGAATCAGAGATGAATTCCAAGTCTGGCTTTTCCTATACAATAAAGCTCAAATGTTTTTTTTTTGGGTGAATTAAATATACGGACACGGCTGATTTCCACAGTCACTGATGACAGAGTAGTCAAGAAGAACTCAATCATACTCTCCTTCGTAAAAGCCAGATCAACAAGGCCGTTAAACTCGGTCCCATTAAACTTGTTTGGTGGGTTATGGGGGAAGGAAAAGGGGTCCTAGTAAGACTCTGTCCTACAAAACATGACCCATCAGCTGCTAGACACAATATAACTATTACAAATTTGAAAAAGTCAGAAGGAGGAGCTACAACATATGAAGACATTTCTTTTCTTATTTAAAGTGCCTTGACATGACATTTGTTGTGAAATGGTGCTATACAAATAAACTGAATTTCAATGTTCTTTTTTGTACTACATCTGAAAAATACATTAGAGATGCACTGGTCCAATGTTATTACAGTGGGGAAAAAAGTATTTAGTCAGTCACCAATTGTGCAAGTTATTCCACTTAAAAAGCTGAGAGAGGCCTGTAACTGACATCATAGGTAGACCTCAACTATGAGAGACACAATGAGGAAAAAAATATTCAGAAAATCACATTGTCTGATTTTTAAAGAATTTATTTGAAAATAAGGGTGGAAAATAAGTTTTTGGTCAATAACAAAAGTTCATCTCAACACTTTGTAATATATCCTTTGTTGGAATGACAGAGGTCAAAGGTTTCTGTAAGTCTTCACAAGGTTGATACACACCGTTGCTGGAATGTTGGCCCATTCCTCCAAGCAGATCTCCTCTAAAGCAGTGATGTTCTGGTTCTGGCGGCGCCAACACGGACTTTCAACTCCCTCCAAAGGTTTTCCATGGGGTTGAGATCTGGAGACTGACTGGGCCACTCCAGGACCTTGAAATGCTTCTTATGAAGCCACGCCTTTGTTGCCCTGGCAGTGTGCTTGGGATCATTGTC
>CAEGAE010013165.1:0-21463 GCA_903067095.1 Girardinus metallicus | reverse complement strand
GCCCCGCCACGCCCCCTCAACATATACGAAAAGTCAATTTTATTGATAACTTTTAAAGCCCTATGCCTTTACTGCGTACTGACCAAGAATGAAGCCGATAGCTCGAAAACTCAAGGAGGAGTTCGTTAAAGTTCGACGTGAGTAAAAGTGAAAAATGGCCAAAATTTGACCTTTGACCCAAAATGGCTGCCTCCCTGTACATTTTACTGGATACCTCCAAGAGACTTTTTTTCTTGATTCGGTGGGTCCTACCTGCGTACCGAGTTTCAGATCTCTAGGACCTACGGTTTCCCCCAACTCACGTTAGGGGGCGCTGTAGAGCGGCTCGGCCACGCCCGCTTGCGATTCCACCGGAATCCGAAAATTTTCGTCGGGGGACAATTTTGGGTCAAGTTTGGTGAGTTTTTGAATATGTTAAAGGCACCAAATCGCAGCGCGAAGTGGTGGAAAAAAAAAAACTAAGAAACCGAGCAGTTTCAATAGGCCTTCGCAGCGCTTCGCTGCTCGGGCCTAATGATAACATATTAATGCAGAGGTTCCCAAACTGTGGGGCGCCCCCACTGGGGGCGCGGGAAGCATTATGGATAAATGAAAAAACAAAACAAAAAACAGAAACAACGATGTCTGTACCCAGAGAGGTGGGGGTGGGGGGTGGGGTGAGGGGGTGGATGGATGAGTATAACGGGTCTCTCTAAGCCCTACACAGTGTTTGGGGGGGCAGAAAGTGTTTGGAAACCACTGGGGGGGGGGCAGGAGAAAAAGTTTGGGAGCCACTGTATTAATGCAAGCGCACCCTCTCAAAGACCAAAAATAATATCTACAGAACATTTAACACTGGAACTGGAAGACATTTGAAATATCCAAAATAAAAACAAAACATCTGAAACAATAACCCAAATGGATTATGAAATCTCGGTGACCAAAATAGCGTTTCAAATAATAATAGTCGTTCAGCTTCGACAGGGAAAACAGGCCAAAGCGGCCTGTTTGACACCCTGTACTTTGTACTGGGTGTCTAATGTTTGCAGCATTTGACACCAGATCGAAGGGACCGTCCCTTTAAGAACTGTTGTCCAAATGGAAATTATTGTGCTCATTTTAATTTATGGTGTAATTCATTGATTTATTGATTATTGTGACAGGCTTAGCGACAACACCTGCTCCTCTCTGCTTTTCAAAGGTCTTAAGCTTCAACATTAGTAACTTAACTCACTTACTGGTGCTTAATTTAAGGTTAACAGCTTTCTTTGTCATTTTTTAAAAGAATTATAAACACAATATTTGTAAAGTTGAAATTATTTCTCGTTTTGTTCTTCAACCTGACTTAAGTCAAGACACAACTATTGCGTTCAATACCTTTTTGTTCCACCACTCACAACCTTTGTTCTCATCAGTTTTATGGAGCCCGTTACCATTAGCAACATCTGTGATAAACCCATAAAAGCTGGGCTTGATGGCACCATTTGGTCCTGGGTATCTGCTGACAAAAGCTTAGAATTTCACCACACTCATTTTTGCCAACTTTAAAAAAAAGAAATCTAGGCATTAAAGTAAAGTTGGAACAGGATTTAAACATCAGAAATGGAAAAAAATGGTTAGGTATACTAATAATGTCAGTGCGCGAAGACTGAAAAATTTATATCAGAAGCAGGAAAACCGTATATTTGAGAAGAAGGGCATATTTAAGCGATTAGTAAACACAGTCAGACTTAGAAGGAGTAAGTTCTGATCTTAATTTCAGACACACAGGTGTGTCTGTGTGTCACACCCAAAGGGAGAGCTGCTTCCAAGAAACAGGTTATCTCTTGTTCCAATGGTATTTTGCTAATCATTCGCAGAATTTTTAATTTGGGGAATGACTCGTAAACCTGGAAGTAAAGTGATCTTGTGGGTTTGCAAAAGGACAAAGGAATCTTTTAAATAAGACTGAGCCTGTGGGGGTGTCAGCTTACACTAATTCACATTCAAAACTCGGAAAGATGCTTCAGAGAAATAAAGAGAGAGTGTAGTTTTTGTGAAATTGTATAGTACGCTGTGCTATATTTTTCTTTTTTAGTTCCTGTATTATTATCATGTCTCTGCAGTAACATGCAGGAACATTTTTGGATATTTTGTTACAACACTTATGTGAATAATAGCGTAAGTTGAATTTTTGCGGAAGCCGTTTACAACCTTCGTGGTCACAACCAAATGTCTGACCTGAAATATTGACTGTTGCTTGAAGCAGAACAAGAGAAAGCAGACAAAACCCGACATTTGATCATGTCTGCATCATGTCTCGTGGGTTTTTATCCACTTTCATGATAAACAGAGCTGTTAACTTTTATTGTATCTGCATTTAGGTTGCATTTTGAATGCATTTACAACGCAAAGGGGAAAAAAGATGCATAAAGAGCAAAACATTTATTTTCACATGATATATAATTCCATAAAAGGCCCTGCAATGACTATATTCATATCACTGTCAGCAGGAGAGACCGTCACGGGTCTCAGAATATAGAAAAAAGCTCCTGCTGTCATCCCTGTGGATACTTTGCCATTATATTATATAATAAAAATGACTTTATGATGCTGCAACTTAAGGAATCAACAGTGCTTTGAAGGGAGGCTGCTTTCTTGTCAGGATCTCGATTGTTGTTCTTACGAGAGTCTCAGAGGTCAAAACGGGATTTTACTCCACCGTGGACAACAATATGATGAGGTTGAAATTACATCTCTACTTATCATAGGGCTGCAGACATTTCCCTTCACTCCTCTTTGTGTTTAAAATTAGCTCAGTTGAATGGCAGGTCAAGTCTGTACACAAGAGGGAGTGGTGAAAAAAGCTTTGTGTTGCAGCATGATCTCAAGTAACAAAGATTTTATAGTTTCTCCATACAGACTTGTATTCACATGCAACTTGGAAGGCACCCATGAGAGTTTTTTTTTTGTTTGTTTTTTTTCCACGTGGACATCTTTCACACAAACCCAGAGTGTTTCCTAACGGACCTGAACTGTTCTTATCTCAGACAAGTTAGCCCAGCGGTGCGAGGAGGGAACCTTGTTTTTGCCTTAGGCAATTGGAGTCGTTCAAATGTGTAACACTCCCCGCTCTATGCAGTCTGCCACTCTTCATCGGACACCGACGCCCTAACACGAGCAGCAGCGATGGCAGATCAATCTGTCACTGTGCCTGGAAAGTTACTCTCCGTTTGGAAGCGAAGCTGGGAGTAACACACACAGAGCAGGAAACAGGAGGTCTTTGGTAAGTCTGCGTGTGTGTGTGTGTAGTGTAGGATAGAGTGTGTTCTCCGGGGGTCGTGTGAGGTGAGGCATATTACTGGTTCGTGTCAAAAAAAAAAAAAAAAAAAAAAAACTTGCCCAGCATGATTTCTGACCAACAGCTGAACATGTTCACTTCATCTTGTCACTCAGTAGCTGACAACTCAATAGAATCCCAAAAGAAAAACACATTTTAAAGTAATTTAATCATAATTATAATGGCAGTCACCAGAAAAAAAAAAAAAAAAATCCAAATCCCGTAGATGACCGTTAATTAACACTTGTCCACTTTTGAAGTGTGATCCTTTCATGAGGGTTTTCAGAGCTGCATTCAGCCGCTCAAAAGTTTTCATAGAAATCAGCTGCTTAATTATAGGTAGCTGGCGACCAGTGAAAGGAGAAGAAAAAAGAGCGGAACAAAGAAAGCCACAGGCGTGACAATGTTTCCTAAATTCCAACTGAGTTTAGAAAAATGTTATCGAATGCTGGGGAGATAATCAAATAATTGAATGTTTTTAGCTGTGGCGGTGTAGTGTACAGCTTTGGTGCCGGCTGCTCAGGGAAACAAGCAGTTTTACGCCTTACTAACCTGAAAATATAGTCATCTTTCCAACCCGATTATAGTCCAAGAACTAATTTGTCTTTACTATAAAATTACTATATCCTCAACTGCTTTGTATGCTTCATAGTAGCTTTAAGTTTTCACTGTTTCTCACCTTGATTTGTTTTTCTTAAGCAATTTCTAATTGATGAATAACAGTTGAGTTCAGTTTCCTTTAAAAACCTGTGAAGGGCTGAATTGGAAATCAGACACGAACACGAGGATCGTTAGTTGCCGTGGTAAACGTTCATATGTTATGATGGGGTTTGTCATGCGCACAACAAGCAACAGGGAGTGGGAGTGCAGCACCCTTACCCTATTGCAAATAATAACATTACTATGCAATAAAAATTTCTTTGAAGGCAAAGCTGTTTTTCCCGTACACTTATGCCACTTCGCGACAATGAGGCGCCCTCGACAAGAAGAATATCTCCCATTGGTTAATTTATTCTGTACCAGTGCTACTTGTACCGATTTGTGTTTAAGTCTGATTGATAGCAGTAAAGCTGTAAATTCAACAGGTGTACTCTTTGGACTCGTTTACATGGAGACGATTTTCAGTAACTGTTTCCATTAGGCGTAAAATTGAGCAAATTGAAATTCTGCAAATAAATTTGCTTAAAAAAAACACGCCAATAAAAAAAAACAAACATTTTTATATAAAGTTGTTGCGCTTGGATGAAGTGGTTTGTAAGGCCGTACTGAATTAGATCTATTTTGAAAAACTGCAATGGAAACACTTTTTTGCATCACACGAGTCACGTGATCTACTGGAGAAGACGATGAAGAAGACGACAGGAAGTAGTAGCAAGATGATGCTTTGTTTTTCTGTTTTTTTCTGACAATATTTAGCTCTCTCCACCAGAGCTGTCACAGCATCACACATTTCATAAAGAGTTGTGTCTCATTCCAACATGTTGGATCCATAGCTTTTCTGTAAATTGGCTCGCTACAATTTTCCCAAACGCCTCACACGTAGCCGGTCCCACGTATAAGGGGCTTGTTGCTCCAATGCCTGAATCGGACGCCTAGTGAAACCATAGCATTTTTGTTGCGATCCAGCCATGTATTTACACGTCTTTGGCACTTTTCGAGACTCCCCATGAAAAGTGTTTTCTTGGTTCATCGGAGACGGGTTACTGTTTTCTAAATAAGCTGGAAGCGAATGTTCGAAAGCTTGGACTACATGCTAAACAGCACCATGTAGTGCCCTGGCATGACAACTACAGTGAATTTCAGGTGTCTAAGCGGCACCTTCTATACGTGGAACTCTTCTCCAGTCAACATCTGAAATTACCAGCAGTTTCCAGACAGAGGTCTTGTGAAAACGTAGCGTTATTCACAATGTTGCCGGTAGAGCCAGTTTGTTTTCGAAATACAGAACGACAGATGTTCAGCCAATGACGTTCCTGGGTTTTTTCCTCTATATTCAACCCTGAAGTATAGGGAAAGCGGAACCCTATTGTCTCATGTAGATGAAGAACCTTGTCTAACATAGAGTGTTGAAACTGATTTTAATCCATGTTTCAATAGCTGGAGGTGCGAGATAGAATGGGAGTGTGTGATTGCTGACCGGCAATCAAAGGGTTGATTGCTGATGGGAATTTAAGAGAACTTTCTGAGAGGAGTCAGAAAAGTTTTACACATCCTTGTCAGCATCTTCTTTTCTTCACTTAAAACAAAATGTCCCTCTGTTGCCATGCTTCCCTCACTCTTCCTCCTCCTCCTTCCTCTCTGTGTCCTCTGGTCTGTTTACGTTCATTTTTATGGGGAGATTAGAGCCAGCAGGGTAATATTCCAGCTGCCAGAATCCCTTTAGAGTTGTTTAACTCAGATTAAATTTGTAATCACACAAGTGGAACTCAATTAACTTAGTTGGGTTTTTCCTAATGCCTCTTAGCTCTTACCACACCTCAAGGCTTTGTTCTAGAAATAAAAGGTTGCTACTTTTTTGTGACCCAAGACAGAAGAACTGTTTTTCTACATTACACTGCAACAAATCCCTAAATGAAAATGTCAGACTACTGCTCATAATTATTTCTCTTCTTTATGGTTTTTTCTCTTTTGTACCTCTAGAATTAGTATCTTTTCATTTAAAGTCCATTTTAAATTAAACCAAAGCATAAAAAAAAATGCAATAGGTTTAAAGGGACTGAATAGGGTTGGCAAATCTCAGTTGCTCTTTGAAAACTCAGCACCACATCCTGTCTGGGATTTGGTGGCAGATTTTGCTGCTTCGTGAAGAATGTTAATTCAGGAGCTGCCAGGTATTACCAGTAACTTTTTAAGGTTTCTTTTCTAGTAGTAACCCCGTCGCCCCCTTTCTGGGTTTGTTTTCATAGAGCAGCTCATGTTCCAGTTATGAGTTCTGCAAACACCGCAAACATTCAGTCAGCACGAAGCAGAAAGGCCGCAAGCAAAGGAAAGACAAGCTGCTTGGAAGACGGAGAAACCCGAGTTGCTCTGTGTGGCTTCAGAGATATCGAGTGAATTTTCTATTTTAATGGAGAAATTTTCCTGTGGTTTAAGGACACGTACAATAGGCACCACTTATAGAACTGGCGATATGTAGCATGTAAACAGAATTATGCAATTAACTCCCAATATGCAAGCCTCTTAAATAAATAAGAATTGAAATTGAAGATTATCGTCAAAGTTATGGTTTTGTATGCACAAATGGCCACTAATGGCCTTTTCTTCAGGTCGGTTCAGTTCAAATTAACTTTAGTCATTTTGCATTTTATAAGCACAAGTGAAACTGAAAAGGCCTACGACAAAAAAACCCCAGTCGACAGAATAAATGTAAATTATGCAGAAACAGACTCTTAACTTGATTCTGGTTTTTTTGTTTCCTAATTTGCTTGATTGGATGATAAGAAACCAAAAACTTGATCTTTTTGTGCTCAGTGAAGCTGGCGCGAGAGCGCCTCGTCAACGCTCCTCTGCGTGAAAGTTGTTACCACGGAGACTAAGACGAAACCTTTGGTAGTTTTATTTTCATCAACAGGATGTTTTGTATGGAAATTAGATGAAGCGCAATTACTGTGGACTATTGTTGGTACTTCAAGGCTGCCGAAACAGGAAGTTAGATATCATCAGATTTCAGGAAGTTTAACACGTCACACAGAAGATACTCGCTACTCCGTCCTTTGCAAGCACACGCCGGCAGTTGGAGAACTTTGTCCGATGGCGTGATGAAGCCGAGCTTCATGACAGTCTCAATGGTGACGCCGGGTAAGTTTACTTGTTCTCCACCGAGATAATTCAAAGTACTTTAAATTATGAAAACACGAAACAGCACAGTGCAGTGATGCCACAAATAAAAGTAGAGATAAGTTGAACTAAAGACTAAAATTGATTGATTATTATGAGTCAAAGGCAACTCTAAACAAATGGGTTTTAAAAACAAATGGGTTTTAAAAACAAATGGGTTTTAAAAAAAAAAAAACTCAGTGTTTCGGCATTTTTGTTGTTTTCCGGAAGTTTGTTACAGATTAGTCATGAATGAATGAAATGAAACAAAATCAAATGTAACATCGGGCGACTAAACATCTAATAGAGTGCAAAGCATAGAACTAGACTGAGTAGATCTGCCCCTATGGTTCGGGTACGTTGTCACTGATATCCGATGTAGAATTTGTTTCAATATCGGGGCCGATACATATAGTAATATTGGATCGGCCTCTACTTTCTCTCCACTTTGACCCCTGTAGCTCTGGCTTTGTCCGTTTACTGAACAGTCTCGCCCTTCAGTGCTTTGTTTTTTCATTGGCCTCCTTTAACGCCTCTGTTCATCTCTGTAATTACAAACCGCCGTCCGGGCTGAAGAGTTGTGTTGAGGTACAGCTCTTCTTGACTGAAGCGTGCCGCCGTTCTTCGGTGAAGGGCTCAATTGCCGTTTAGCTGCTCTTGCAGAACTTCCTCCTCTCGTCGCCCGAAATGCTTATCGCTGAAGGGGGAGAGCCGCCGGTGAGAACTGGATGTTTACTCATCAGTGCGTGACCGAACGAAATGCTGCATCTTGAACCAGCGTGAGCCAGTTTTCAGCACCGGGGCCACAACACGGAACAGTTACGGACACAACGGCGCCGTTCTCCTGCTGCATCAGGTCTGATTCAGCAATTACCACGGCGACTGCAAAAGACAATAAGGCCAAAGTGAAATATTTCTAATGGTTTCAATCTTCCTGTTTCCACAATAACATTGATAGCAGGAGAGACAATAGGAGCCTGCATTTTTTTTATGCCAGCTGACCTACTTTAGTTAATCCCTGGCCTGCTTGTACACGCTTACATGCAGATGAATTTAAAAAAAAAAAAAAAAAAAGCAGTTCTGGCTGATGCGTCAGCAGTTTTGATGGAGTGTTATTTTGTGATTGTCATATTGTCATCTGTCAGTTTGAGAGGATGTAGTAGAGGTGGGCGTTTCTCTAGCTTGATGTGTGTTTTAGCAGGGAATCTGGTGTCTTTTCTGCCCCCACATACTCAGTAAACAGCTGGATATCCAGAATAAGCAGAGCTTAAAATCTGTCTGCGCAGTTTTTTTTTGTTGTTGTCCAAAACAATTTTTAATTCGGCAGTCTTTAGAGAAGATGAAAGTAGAAAAGATGAAAGAAAAAAATTAAACGATTTTGGATTTTATCCGAAGTTAAAAATAAAGACATGTGTGGGGAGTAAAGTTCAGACATTACCACAGATTTCTCTTCTTTTTTTTTTTGTTTTTGGTTCACTGCACAGTCACATCACCCCTGCAGTACCTTTAACTGCTTCAGTTTCCCATGGAGAGGGGAGTGAGTGGGTGAGACACAAAAAAAGGGAGAAAATCGCAATAAAGAAAGAAGTGCTTTGTAAGCGGAGCTTCACTAAAACAGTTATAGAAAACGAGCCGCAAGGCTTAACACTGATGGCTTTGTCATTTTTAATTAGGCGTCTTTTTCAGCGAGTGTAAACTTTGTTCATCGACATTTTCCCCATTTCAGTCATTTGATGTTCTTTGCTTGAAAACATATTACTAATAAAGCTGCTTAAATGATGCAATAATTTTTCAGCTTTAAGAAAAGTCAGCTGCCAGTCGGATACTTTCCAGTCGGTGAACGCATGGTAACCTAACTGCAACCCTCTTCAGTAGTGAGGTGGTTACTGAGGGAAGGAGAATTATTATCACTTTTATATGAGTTACAACATTTAATTCCCCTGTAGTGTCAAAAGAGGAACTCCTTAGTTGAATTTGACTGACTTTATGCAGCTGTTAGCAAAATTACATTTTAACGTTTTTTTTTAACCTGTAAACAAAAATGAATAAAAAAAATCTGAAATAAATGTGTTTGATAAAAGAAAATTGGTTCAACTCTTTAATAAATTGCCTCTTGTGCTGCATTAAAGATTTTAAACTCCCAGCATTAATTATGGTAACCAAATAACAGGATTCCTCGGTGTAATCCTACAAAACTATTCTCAAACAGCTTTATTGTGTTTTTTTTTTTAAGATTTTCTTTGTGTGCAAGTCTGTTTCCTCATCCGCTTGTGCAGGATGGTCCGTTGAAAAATCATGTAATCACGCAAAAATGATGAAATTACATGAAAATCCAATAAAAAAAATAAACTCCAACTGCAGACTCCAGCAGCCTTTGACATCATTTGGTTGCTTCTAAAAATAGCAGGCTCTGTAATAAATCATGGCCCGACAGATTTTTGAAAAGCATCTATCAGCATTAAAATCTCTGCAGTGACCTTCAGTAAGTGGAGGAAATGTAATTAGAGGGGGGCTGGCGAGGTGGGGTCAATTCAGTGAGAGCCACCCTCTCCACAGGAACCAGGCGCTGCACAGACAGAGCAAAGAAAACGATTCAGTTCGGCTGAGGGGACGATTGGGATGTGAATATGCCTTGACTGCCTGTGTGAACCTCTGGTGTCAGCGATGCAGCTGAGGATCAATGACAGTAAGCTGAAATGAAAGGAGGCAAAGAAGTGAACAAAAAAAAAGTTCAAATGGCTGATTCGACTTGAGGAAAGAGGTAGAGTTGAGTTTAGTCTCCGCAGGCCCAGAGGCGGGCGTACTGTCTAGATTTAAGACTTATAAACATTGTTAGGGGCCTGACAGCAACACTGGAATTTTTTTTTTTTTCCCTCTTTCTTTGTTTACCTGAAAAGTTCAGTAATTAAGGAAAACTTAAGGACAAAAGTCACAACGTAATGTATAGAAATCTGACATAACTCTAACACAGCGGAGTGTTTCCAAAGTCTTCTTAAATATGAGTTCAGAAAAAGCAATAAATCATTTGAGCGCATGACAAATTAAAACGACGTCAATAATTTTCATTTGCATGATTTATCATTTTACTCTTTTCTCTCTCTTTCTCTTTATACCAAAAAGTGGATGTGAAAAGTCTTCAGTCTGGTTGATTTGTCTCAAGCAGCTCTTACGTGTTTTTTAAGGGCAGTTTTGTTTGCAGAAACATCATAATTCGTTTTATTTGGTATTTCTCTTGTTTTTAATATTTTTTGTGGATAATTAAAATGTTTTCCTGTTTCGATGTTAAATGTTCGTTACAGTTTAAACTTTATTGATCTTTGATGTTATTTTTGTATAATGCACTTGAAAAACTGTTATTCTGACAATACCATTTGTCACACCCAGAACTCCTGTCTAAATTTAACTTTAGACATCGGTCCACTTTATTCAAGGTCCACTCAAATGGTGGTCGAAAAAGAAGTGAAAATACTGATAGAATTCATTTGGCTCACAAGTGGGGGAATGAAAATGTTCGTCTTTCATTTAACTCCTCTCAGTACGATGTGGGCGGACATTTTGCATTCATGGGAGAACATTTGAAGAATTAAAACGATGGTGAAACCTTGTGCATTTTTGACTTTGAAACATTATTCCCACAAACACAACACAGCCTGTGTTGTGTTCTCATTCTTGCATTAAGGAATCCAACTTCTTCATTATCCTGGGGTAAAAACAGTAGATAGACTGAAGAAATCTTTCCTCTCTCTACTAACTGATGTTAAGGAGTTGTTTCTTACAGCGTGCTCTCCACTCCATTTCTGTTCACAGCAATAGGCAGCTGTGTTTTTGTACTTCCACGTGAAAGATCACTTTTAATGTATTGAAATTTTCCCTTTAACTCACATAAATGACCTAAGGCCATCTTAACATCTAGCGGTCAAACTATTCACCCATAATAGGGAAAGAAACAGCTGGACATTAATACTAGCTAAACCTAAATACCTAAATAAATGCCAAGCCAGTGGATCAGGCTTTGTGATTTTATATTCCTCAGACCTTGGCCACACCTTTTGCTGAAGCAGGAAGCAGCCGACGCCCTGCCCAGGTAACTCACAAAGGGACGACATGATAAGGGTAGCAGGACAGCGTTTAAAACTACGCATGATAGTTTTAAATGCAACTAGCAACTGTGCATGGTTGCCAAAGTTCCAAAATTAAATGAAGCTAGCATGAAATGGTTTGACTGCACAAGCTTACCATCTGGCTGTTTTACTGATTGCGGGGCAGCTGGCTGAGATCATCACAAACACAAATCAGACGTTTAGGTTCCTCAAATGGTTTCAGTTCTAATTAATCTGAGAGCATGTGAAAAATATATCTCGTTAAAATTAAAGGGGCTAGTTGTCGTTTTACCATTTGAGCTGTTGCTGTTAAATCAGCCTGGCTGTATTTTTCCCACCAAACAAAGTTGGGACAAGGTCAGCTGCCTGTGAAAACAGATCATTGTGGATGCAGTTTTCTTCAGGAAGCCGATAAAACTGTTGGAGCGATAGCTTTACTGCTGAGCTGTAGAGTATGTCTGTGAATGGAGCTTTAGTTAGACGATCTTGTGAATGAAGGTTTTTCTTGTTGTTAATGCAATCTGCTGGCCGTGTTTTCTTAGAAACCTTTTGATTAATTATTGAGCATAATAGTTGGGTAACTAGGAATGCATTTGTGATTGAACTGAAATGATTTTTTTGTGATGACATTTGTTGTGAATTGGCGGTATATAAATAAACTGAACTGAATTAATGAACGTCAAAGAAGGAGGCATCTTGAACACATTTCTGTCTGGTTTTCAGAGAGATCCAGTCTGAGTAGCTTTGAGTTCAACATTTAGCACCATTGGTTATTCAGTTTTATCTTTGACTTTAAAATGTTGAATGGGACTATCTACTGAAATTTTAGTGAGCTGCTTTTTATTAATTAAGAAGATTTCTATTGGTATTCCGCTGGGTTCTGGCCTTGGCCCTGTTTTATTCCTTTTGTCTTATTTGCTTCTTTTTCATAATTTCATAATTTCAAGATTTCTCAAGGATTTCTTTTTTGGACTAAATGTTGTGAACATTTAGTCCAAAAGAACTGTGGAGAATATATTGTTCCAACCATATATTAAAAAATTGTAGTTAGATTGGTTGAGGAAAATGGGTAATTGAGCAAAAGTTCACCCGGTGATTTTATATTGGTGGCTGCAGTTCTGTTTTCACTTGCCTCTTTAACACTTGGTTTTTGGAAACTTAAAGTGCACCTCGCTTAAGGTCGCCCTTACGATTGCCTGATATTTCCTCTCATTTTTTTTTTGTGGCCTTTCTCCATTTTCAACACGGCTCATTCTGGAAAAGATTACAATGCCTCTACCCATGTATGATGACCCTTGAGAGAGGCATTAGTGTGTAAAAATAGATCGATGGTGAGACGCAACACAGAACACTTGAGCATTTCTCTCCAGCTGCAGTTGTGGGGAAAGCTGGAAGGGCCTGGTGGACGGCCCCAGCACTGAATTATAGATGAGGTTAGAGAGATGGAGGCACTCCTCTGGCTTTCCCCATCCTCCCACCTCAGTTCAAGCACCATCACTTAGGTGCACACACACACACACACACACGCGCGCCTTCATACTAAGCCAAAAAACTGTGCATGCTGCCTTGAGGCTCAGAGGTTTCACACATTCATACTTCAACTCCAGACCTCTACTCACAACGACTTGCGTCCTTTTTTTAAATTATTATTATTACACAAACACAGTTTCACAGATGCACACGTGTGAAACTGTACATTTGCTTAAGGAATCTTCCGAAGCTTGCTTTGTGGACCATGAACTTCTGAGATGAGATGGATTTCCCGCTTTTGCTGCCAAAGAGAGCCAGGCTTTGAGGTTCAACAAGGTGTCGACTTCTCGGAAGAAGAAAAAAAAAGAAAAACTGGCAAAACCTTTGAAACTACTGAGGTGAACAGGAGGTCACCGGATCTTTCAGTAGATTTTTCTTTATCTCATACATGTTCTGATTTTTGAGTGCAGCCTGTTTTGAGCTTGAGTTTACAAAAGGCACAAGAGCAAGAGCTGTATAAATGAGTGGCAAACTTAACCCGACTGTGTAGTTTTAACTCGATAAAGTGTTTTTAAATTTATAAATGTAGTTTTAAGTCTCTTTGACACTAGTCTAAAAAAATACATTAGGAGTAATTTACATGTAAACAAAGGATGTAAAGTTTAGCTGTCATCTTTGTAAAACCTGCCTGGAAACAAAAAAAATCCTTATTTTGCCAACTCGGCACCTCCGCCACGATGCGTCACGACATAATGTGTCAGTTGTGACGTCATCGCACAATATTTCTTAATTACCCAACATGTGAGTTAGAGCCACAATTTTGCAATCTTAGCGTTTATTTCATTCCGTTGGAGCTAGGTTTGGGAAAATCTGGGTCATGTTGTTATAAGTTCAAAATGGCTGCCTGTGGAAAAACAACAAGGGTTTCTCTGGTTTCCTTTCTTTTCCAAAACACTGAGCAAAAAAAATTTTATTTGATTCTAGTATTTTTCAGGTCTGGATAAATAAAGAAAATAAGAGTTTGGGGAATAATTGTAATTTTCAACCTGATTTCCCATTTTCATTTCTTTTTCTCGCTTTTTTTTTTGTTGCACCTTCCTTCCAGTGGTACAGTGGCTTTCCAGGCAAACCACCGTATCAATATCTGTGTTGAATTTGAAGTGATCTCTAATATTTTATAATTTCATTTCAACACAGTGTTGTGAGAGGTAAGCTAATTCTGGAAAAGTCTGGAATTTTTACCTGGTAAATGTGTAGGAACTTGCATTTGGGCTAAAGAAATAACACAGGTGTGTTTTTTTTTAGAATCCGTTTACTGTATGAATGAGCCGTTTCACACACCGACACAAGAGTTAGTTGTTTTTTTTTTTTTTTTGACAGTTCATGATCAAAGACCTCTCTGTCATTCGTCTTGCATCGTTTAACCGCAGCGCCATAAGAGCATATCAGTATATCTTTACCTGTAGAAGAATGCTTCTGTAAACACAGTCCTGTGTTTTTACCTGAGACAGGTTTTGCTTTTGTCAACGACAGTTTACGTAATCTCATCATCTGCAGGGGCTCCAGCAGGCTCATTTGAACTTTGACCTCTTCAGAATATTAACAGGAAAACGTATGTGTTTGTCAGGTGGAAGCCCAGCCACATAAAAGTTACATGAAGCAGCTGGAAAGTGGCCACCGGTGTATAAAAAGATAATTAATTTGTGTAGCAGCAGGAGGATCAGGTGGTAAAACATTTGGTGTTTTTTTTTGTTGTTTTTTTAACTCTATGGATAATCTGTCTCTCTCTTCCCGAGTTTCATTCTGAGAGTCTGACTAAGCTAAATCTATGAGTTTCACTACAGTGACTACTTGCAGCTGAAAGTTTTACAGATGAGCGATTTTCTAGCAGGAAGCCTCTCTCTCTCCAGCAGCTGCAAGGTGTCTTGTTTTTGCTTTTCGATTCCCCCTGGGGGCTTGTTAGGTGAGATCAGCAGACTGGTCAGAGGGGTCTGTGTGCTGCTGTATAATCAGAAAGGAGCTTTGAAGCCCGGACAAAGCAGAGCTTTTCTAGAACTGAAGGGTATGTGTGTACATGCAAAAAAAAAAAAAAACTTAGAGGTTTTTACATGAGGTTGTTTTTTTGTTTGTTTGTTTTTTTCTAAAACTATTTGCATATACTATTTGCATGGAATGAGCAGAGTTTTCCCCATCTGAAGATATAAAACTGTGGCATGTGCAGATGATTTATTAAAGAAATGGCTGATCATTAAAACAGAAATAAAAATGCATACAGTTTAAAAGAGTGAGTGAGTTGATGCTATCCGGCTAGTTAGCTCGCCATGAGAGGTTGAGCGGCTAAAGTCTTTCCTCTGCCTCCATCTCCCAGAATGCTGTGCAGTTCTGGATCAGAGTTCGATTCATATTCTATATACTGAATTTCAAATGTTCTGTCAGACATCTTACCTACTGCTATTGATCAGGTCACAAATATTGCCGATTTATCTTCCAGTTCTAACTTGCCCGTACTGTAAAAACTTGCCCATCCATTTTTGAGGCCAGCTGGACATTTCTCACTTCCGATCATCCTGCAGATTTTCAGTCTGAAGCAGGACAGAGCTACAATGTTTATCTCCATCAGATTAAATTATTCTTTTGTTGATTCGTGTGCTTTAGGACGTTGTGATCCTGAAGTATGAAAATAATCAGTTTTCATGAAGATGCCTGAGAATAGGATGACAACATTGATTGGTATTTTGCGACTACCATCCCATTTCCATCTAAAAACATGAGGACCCAAACCATGAAGCAGCCACCACCAAACCTTACTATAGAAATTACTTAATTTTTTCTTTTAGTCTGCTTTTTGCAACCAACATGTGTTTTGGAATTACAGCTTAAAAGTTTAACATTTAGACTGGAAACGTGTCTAAATGTTGTCTTTTTATTTTTATTATCATTATCAGGATAATCTGTCATTTTGCCTCTCTATCCTGTTGTAGGAACCTCCCTGGTGAGTTTTCTTATCTCCATTCATTTTTGAGACGCATCAAGTTCTTGCTAATCTCGCCAATGCTCACTGCGTTCCGCGGCGTATCTAACACCGTCAGTCGGTCAGTAAGCATCACCGACCGTCGCACAGCGGCAACAAACGCACAGTTCTGCTTTTTGGTTGTGTGTGACCTTTTTCGCACCAAGATCCTGTTTCTTCAAAAAGAACCTCTCAAATTCAGGAAGGGGAAGCTCTGTTGTGCAACTATCTGCACAGCGGATCAAATCATAGTCAGTACTAAAGCGTGCAATCACACACTCGCATATGCGTTCGTGTAATGCTCAACCAGTCACATTTTACACCTGCCGAGCATATTTGTCCATTTTGGATGGATGTGCGATCATTTCTTGGTCACCTGTTAATTCGGAGTGTCCAAAGTGTTTTCCGTTTTTTGCCCTTTGAACAAATTTGTGTGCCACATACCCCTTAACCAATGCAGTTCAGAAATAGTACAAATTTCACCCTCCAGCGGACACTTTTGTAACTTTTTTTTATCATGTCAATTTCAATGACAAATCTAATTCTTCTTTGACAGAAAGTGTTAGGCACAAAGTATTTTGCTTTTTAATTTAATCTCTTAGCAATAGAACTATAAACATCCAGGGACAAGTTACTTTGTTAAACTTTAATAGAAACTTCTTTTGAGGACAGTTTCCATTTTTGTTGCTGGGAATAGACTCAGAGACTTAATAGACCAAATAAACTGAAAGAAAATACCCCAAAAGTTAGGAAACTGTCCACCTTTTGTTAAAGAAAATACTGCCTCTTTGCAAGGTTATTATAATTAACTGAAACTAACAAAATCATGAAAACTTAAACTAACTGGAACTATACTGCGTGTTTATGAAACTCACTAAAACGTACTGAAATCATAGCTATGACGTGTTTTGTTTTTGTGTTTATGAATATATTTATTAACCTTTTTGAATTCTGCACCCAAAAATTAGCCAAAGCAAAAACTAAAACTACTACTATCATAAAGACTAAAACGAAACATTTAACTAATGACAACTAATAAAAACACACTCTTAAAAACTAATCAAAGCTAAATGAATCAGACAAATGAAAAGTCACAATGTAATAATACAATAATGAAAAAACCAAAACTATTATAAACCGCCTCTCTTTTTCATCAAAATGTGTTTAGTTTATTGCTGAGCAGATGGGGGGGGAAAAATTAACTACAAAATTATTTTGCACTTTAACTTTGAAAAACAATTAGCTTATTTTCAACCATGGCACTTCGGCCCATGTTGGAAACGTTTGGACGCTGCGTGACCTTACAGTTAATCAGAAATGGCCCCCGGTTTTAAAGCGGTTGCTATAGAAACTTGAAGACCCTAACGTTCCACTTTTTGCTGCAGTTCCTGCGGATTTTCTACAAAAATTTTTAATCAATCGTCTCCATGTTTTGTTTAGATTTTTGCCACATTTGTGGTGAATGAATTACTAAAACAAAAACTTTGGTAAATCGTTCAGTGTCTGCAGGTTCACGTGTTCATACTGTGGACAGGGAGAACTGTCCCTCTTCAGTGTCTGTGGCTCTGCATACTAAAGGCTTGTTTGCGGTCGGGCGTTGTTTGTTCTAAAGATGTGAAGCTATAAAAGAAACACAGAACCACACGATGGATCATGTATTGCAGGTGTGGAACAGCCCTGATCAGGGCCATGCCTCTAATAGCAGTCGCCAGGTTGTGTAATACAGAAACTTCACACGCTTAAATTAAAGCAAAGAAGAGAGACTTCCCTCTTTTATAAGTTGACTGTTTTTAACGTTCTGCTTGACTAAATGTCAATCTTTTGAAGGCTTTTTGAAACTTTAGTGTGTTTAAACACCAACTGGGGAGAAAAAAAAAAAAAAAAAGTGTGACGTATAACATTTTCAGCTGGCTTGGTGAGGTTTTCCAGAAGGCCAGCATTTTTTCTTTTGTGTGTGGGGAAGTGTGTGTGGTGTGCGGCTCCTTGTATGTGTTCAGTTGCCCCATGTGGTTGACTCGTGGGTGGGGACATTTGTTGAACTTGAGGGAAAGGTGCGTTGCCTCTTTTTAATCGCAGTTGCAGCATTGCAGACTCTGTTTGACTTGTAAAACTCCACCCTGTGCGTTATCCGACAGGCAGGATCGCTCGGCAGCAACAGTGTGGAAGCAACCGCTGACATGAGCAACCTGGATTAATTTCGACAGTCATGACTTGGCTTAGGTGCCTGGGCCTGCTGAATTCACCGCAAAAATGGCGGCGGCTGCTCCATCCGTAAGTGATTTTTGTGTACGGACTGGTGGTGGGCTCTGCTTGCTGAACTACCTGCTGCTGCTGCTGCCGCCTTTTGGACTTTTTTGCCCGGCGGCTTGGGATTCTTCTCTCTGCTGTTGAGCTTTCCAAATTCAAAATCGGGTGTGAAAAGAAAGGGGAATTTTAAGTAGGGAGGCACCAATCCACTTTTTTTCGCTGCTGATACCGATACAGATTTAGTATTGGCTGAGTCCGATGCAGAAAACCAAAGCTGAACTAATTACAGTGTTTCTTTTCCTTAAACACAGACGTAAATGTGCTAAACTACAGATTTATCAGATAACTCTGCGCCATTATAGCACACTTAAATATATCCAACACGTATTAAAATGAACTTCAACATAAGAAATGTGTGGTTGTCTTGTTTTTTTTTGGTGCGTGTCTGAATAGAAGTGTAGGGTTCACATGTTTTCACCGTTTATTTTTTGCTGTCGGCGTATTCAATTTTTTCTGAGTTCCTGAAGAAAATTGGTTTCTCCACATAAGTAAAAAAAAATCAATAAAAAAGCATTTTCTTAATCTACTCGGTCAACACCCACTTTGATTCCTTTGGGTCGATTCAAACTTCAAGACAGAAGGAGAAATCTTCTGAAACTTGCTCCTGTTTTAAGCTCGTATGTCATTAGCTTATCTTATTGAGTCAAATTTCTCAATGATTTGTTTTGTTATCAAAACTGGTCTGTCTGGTTAATGAGACCTTGGAGCTAAAAGAAACAGCTCGTATAAACAAGGCAGAAAAAATTGTTTACGGGAAAAGAATGATTGCAATTTGGAGGCCAACTGTGTTTCTGGCAACGCACGACATCACAGTCTGAACAGGTTTTACATCGTACTCAAAGGTTTGCGTGACTTGCACTGATCGAGCTGTTAAGGCTGTCTCTCACGTCTTTCTATGTCCCTTAGACATCTTTGGTTTTTCTCTAAATTTGAAAACAATAGAGCTAGCACGGGGTGTCCTCTCCTTCTACCGCGCCTGTCCAAACGTGTGTACGTCTTTCCCTCGGCGTTAACGCGACCAAATCAAAACAAATCACTGTTTCACAACCTGCGAGCGCCACATAAGCAGAAAGGAGAGCTGGAGGCTGGGCCGCCTCAATCTGCAGGATTTACCAGAAGCGCCGCCGTGGTCGAGCCCTAAATTGATTTCTGTTCTGGGCGGCCTGACTTAGTCATATGTGCTTTGTGCCGTTGTTAAATATGGTTTTATTTGCAACCGAGCGACCGCAGCAGTATTTAGTTCCAGAGTGCCGGTCTGTTTTTGCTAAACTCGGCGCTCTGGATTCGTAAGCGTTTGACGCTGCTGGCTTTGACTCCCGCCGCTAGAGTTACAGCTCATTTTGCGAGTGGAAGGTTTGAAGCGGATGTGACCGGGTCACGGCTGCCTCTCTGATACTCCAGCACGCATGCGTGATTTTTACTTTTAATCATTAAATGCGCTCTGTTTTACCACAAGTTCTGCACGTGTGCGCAGCCTGTTGGTGCGGACTCAGCTGTAAATGTGGTAGTGATTTAATGCGTTGCTTGTTTTTATGCACAAACGAGACGTTTTGTTAGGAATGTCTGGAATTTTCTGGCGTTCACACACTTCGCTGCTGGGTTCCCGTACAGAAAGGATGCTGAGGGCGCTGGGAGTGTGTGTGGCCGTGTTGATAAGGCAGATCTGTGGAGAGTCATCAGAGCATCTGCTCTTCTACTGGAGGACTTTTTCCACTCCAGTGGCTCGCGGTCGAACTGGTTTCAAAATGAACCTTCCAGTTCACTCGAGTCGAGAGCGAATTCTTGCAGCTGCTCTATCTTTTTTTGTTTATTTTTTTTTATTCATGGAAACTTTTGTGAAAATGGAAAACATTTGAAAACAGACCAATTTCTGGGGCTTGTTGGAACATAATCTGCGCTTGGAAGGCTTAAACTCTTGCTCACCTCTGACCTTGTCATCTGTGTTTCAGTCATTGCTGTTCTGACTTCTTTGTTCTGATTAGCTCTCACTTCGCATGAAGTATTTGCTTATGTGGAACCTTTTTCTATATTTTGTCATGTTAAAATATCAGCCTTCACTGTATGTCATCGGGTTTTTTATTAGACACGTCGACACGAAGTAGCTGTCGTGTTAGCAGTAGCAACGGCATTTTTAGCCACAAAAAATCTGAAAAGTGCGGTGTGGTTTTGTATTTAGCCCCCTCTTATACAAATAAATTAAATCCAGTACAACAAACTGCCTTCATTGCCTAATTAGTGAATGAACTTTACTTTTGTGTAATTTGTCTAGAAATGAACTACACAAGACGGTGTGGAAAAAAAAAACAAGCATGTTTTCCTAATTCTTCACAAATGTGAGGTTACTGTGCCTCGCTCTGTCACATGACATCTCTTTGATCTCCATTGAACTTTCTCGTTCTAAGACGTGTGAAGACGTCAGAGCCTGGCGCTTTACTGGGTCTGTGTGCTGAGCCAGCTTCGTCAGCCTGTGAGCTGATGGAGGATGTCACGTTTTTATTGACACGTTTCCTCGTTTCTGTCCGCTTCTTTCCCCATCAGGATGAAAATGCGGCGGCACAGAGTGTTCTTGCTGTGCACGGTGGGTCTGTGCGTCATCTCCTTCCTCCATTACTACAAGGCCCTGCACTACGTCTCCCTGCTGCGCGAGCTCTCCGCTCCGTACCCCAACATCAAGTCCTTCATCATGGTCTCGGGCTTCTTCTGGAGGGAGAAGGGCGTCGCTGCCACCCCGCTCAGTCCCGCCTCTCCCGAAGAGGCCCCGCCGCTGCTCGTCCTCCGCCAGGGCGCGGTGAAGCCCGGCGGAGGGGCGGGGTCTTTGGGGGAAGGAGGGGGAGCGGTAGACCCGGGAGCGTTGGACGCCAACGTCAGAGTCGCCGGCGTGGCCGGCCTTAAACATTTCGAGGTGAGAGCGATGAAGGAGCCGGAGCCTCCGCATCCCTGGGAAAAACCAGAGGAGAACCAGCTGGGAGACTCGGCAAGAGAGGTTCAACACCCTGGCTTTCTGAGTTACTGCATGCTAACAGTGCATGCAAAATGGAATATAAGGCCGTATGGCTGAAGCTTCCAGCTTCGGCATCAGAACTTAACGATAAATCCTGTTACAAGAGAAAAGTTTAGACTTGTCTTTTTTTGTTGGGATGGTCCATTTTGTAGGTTGGTGACCTCAGTTTATAACATAGATGTCAGGGGTTTTTTTTTAGTTTTGATTTACTTTCTGTTGAATAGTTTATGTTGGAGTATTATCAACACAGGTTTAAATGGATTCATGATATTGTCACTTTTCTAAAATGAAAGCCAGAGACTCATTTTGTCAAACTGAACCACAGAAAGTCATTTCTGCGTGTTGCCATCAGGCTTTACAGTGTCCAAGTCTGTGCTGATTGATTACAATTTTTTCTGTGCTCATTTATAGGTTATTTATTGATTATTTCATATATATATATATATATATATATATATATA